>JANAVB010021828.1:0-48298 GCA_029216955.1 Iris pallida | reverse complement strand
CAAACTTTTGTGCCATTCTGCATTCACAACACAAAATGACAATAATGTGTCACAATCCAAACAACAAAATTTATGTGGTTTCAACTAAATTGATATAATACCTAATGATTTGTAGAAGGGGGAACGAGAACCACACAAGCAACAACTTTGAAACAAAAACAAACAAGAGGAAGAGAGTAAAAAAGAGTTGTGAGAAGAATGAATTATTATATATTGTTTAAATTTCTTTCAGTTTCCAGTGGTATGTGAATGCTGGGGACTCACAAGACTTGACTTCTCCGCATGTGGGGTAGAGGATGATACTCAATCACTACTGTATTAATCAAGATCAAAAGACATTAACGATTAATAAGTAATTAAATAAACTATAAATAAAATAAATCTGGTAATTATTTATTCCACAAAATTACCATCCTTTTGGTTAGATCTTGTTATGGCCTCTTGCTGCTCCATCTCTTGCTGCATTTATTAGAATAAGATAGAAGTAGTACTTTGGTGTGAAAGTGAGAAAGGTATATATATTTGTCAAATGCATTCTTGTTTCATACATCTGTATTTGTCATTGTGTGTCATGCAAATGTGAGACCATTTCTGTTTTCTAATATCAACTTCTTAATATAGAGATATACAATAAAAAAGGCAGAAATAGTTTCTTATTCTTGGTATAACTCTGTGGTACTTTTCTGATTTCTTTATTCATGGCCCTGGTTTAAAGTATCGGCCGATACCCGATCCGATACAACCGATACTGATACGGTTTGGCATGTCCCGATCCAGTATCGATACGGTCGATACTGATACAGTTTCCAATGACTTGCATAGATGCATTGTTCATGGATAAATCTGGAATGGGACCACTCTTACTGGTAAACAAATATTTTTTGGTAGATCTCTAACTCGAGATCACCTGAGTTATACTCCACCCAAAATATTATCTTAACCAGCTAAACTACAACCAGTTTCTTGTCACCCCAATATTACATAGTTCCCGTACTCCATACAGTACAAAAAACCTTAACACAAGTTCATGAAGCCTTCGCTTCAAGCATCATTATAAGTTTGCTGATGCAAAACTCAAGCTTTATTGAAGGGCAAAATATAACAAGAAGAAGACTTACAATCAAAACTGCAGTCACAACAGAAGAAAAAAGAAGTGCATCGCCGGTAGAACCCTAGCCAAATTTCCTACCAGAACCAAATCGTAAGGTCTCATCCCATGGAGCCCTAATTAGTTCTTCCTTGCATGGTCTAAGAAAAAACCCCCTTTCCTATTCAAAATCAAGACCAAATGAACATCAGATCGATCCGATTGAAAAAATAGAAGAAGAAGAAGAAGAAGAAGAAGAAGAAGATGAAGAAGAACAACTTCTTACCTAGTGGTCATTCTCAGAATCTATCACGATGATGAAAAAGAGAGAGGTGGTTGGAGTGGTGGCGCCGATGAGATGAGGGCGGTGGTGGCGGAGGCCTGGCTCGGGGTCGGAGTGGCGATAAGGGGAAGAGAGAGGGTTTTGAGCACCGTTGAAAGGTCGTAGGAGAGAGAGAGCAAAGGTCGAAGAGTAGCTGCCAAAGTTTTTGATCGGAGAGAGAGATATTTAGGTTGGTTTTGATCAAATGGTGAATAAGTTGTGAATGATTTGGGATGGACGGTCTGGATTAATCCATCCGATCGAACGGTTACGATGGAAACACGTGGAGGTAAACTTTTCCCCCATAACTTTGGCAATTAGCCGCCAAATGTGTGGTATTCCTGCCGTCCTATTTGGGACGAAAATATGTATTATTTGGAACAGAACTTTCCATTAGTCCTAAATAATGATCCATTTTCACAATCTGTCCCAAAAAATGCAACTGTTTGTTACTAAAAATATAGCCGTCCCTACAATTATACTTTTAGGACTTTTTAGACTAGTGTTCCTTATAGTGTCGTCCCAAAAAGACACTTTTTTGTAGTGTACATAACAACAACACATAGTGTGTCCAAATTTGGGGTTTTTCCACATGGACACAACCACAACACAAAGGACACTCCTATGACCTCCAAATGGACACAAATGAGATACAACCATGGGGGTCATTCCTATGGGTTCAAAATATTTCTATATGCATGTAGGGATGGATTAGAGGAGAGATTATACCTTCCGGGAGAGAGATTCAAAGGAAAAGCCTTCCGATACGGCACCGACACATAGAGATTCCAAAAGGACACGAACGAGCTCCGAATCCTCCCAAACTTGGCTAGCACCCTCTAACCATGGAGTAGAAGAGAAATAAAGAAGATTTGGTGGAAGAAGGGGTTGATTTGGTGATGAAATCAATGGAGGTTCATCTCTAAATTAATTTGGGGAAGAACAAGAGAGAGAAAGTGGATGAAAACAAATGAATGAAGGAGTGACTCACTCCTTATCCCCCTCATAAGTGGCTGCCCAAAAAGGGTGAGGTGTCCCCTATTTGAATGTCCAAAATACCCTCCACTAATCTATTTGATTTAAATTAGGAATGGGTTAAAGGTTGAGGTCAATTTAGTCAGTTTAAGTCTCTAATTAAACTAAACCTATCCGTAAATAATTAGTAACTAATAACTAAAATTAATATCATGTGGACTAAAATTAATATCATGTGGGCCATGCCTACTAGTGTGTGGGTCCCACTAGAGTCAAACAACCCCCGGGTCCCCGTTTCAAGTCGGATTGAGTTGAAATTCGAACCCGACTAAAATAACCCCAAAACAATATCATAAATAATAAAAATAAATTTCAACCCCAAAATAACATCATAAATAATAAAATAAATTTCAAAAATATTCAAAAATGTAAAATGACAAAAATACTCCTGTTCTGAAAACTGGGGGTGATAAATCTATCCACCTTAAAAAAAATTTGTCCTCGAAATTAAAACAAAGCAATCACAGAAAACACATGAAGAAAACAATCTCATTCAAATACTTTTCAAAAAATAAAATTAGTAATAAAAATCTCTTTAAGGCACATCAAATATTTGTAAATAAAAACTGATACGTGTCCGCTACGGACACAAAACCATCACAAAATCACACATCAAAGGCCAAAATCAACAATCACCAACGCAATAAATATTAAATAATCAAAGAGTTCAAATGCAAATATCCTTAGGCCAGAAATGACATTAAAATATCCTAATTACATGGTTAGGCTCTAGGTCAAACAGTCTCTAGGGTTTCACTAGCAAATATCAAAATCACAAGTCATAATTTTAAATAGTTTTAAATAATTTAAAAATTACCAAAATTATATCATGATATAAATGTCAAATCAATAAATGATTAAAATTACAAAATTTCAAAATTACCCTCATTTTAGAAAACTGGGTGTTACAAGTCTACCCACCTTAGAAAAATTTGTCCTGAAAATTAAAATGTTCATACTCCTTCTAGGTCAAACCCCCCACAATCAAAGTCTCAGAACTTAAACAATCATACGATTTAAAATGACATATAGGGTCATGGCATACGGTGGTAGTGAAAGTCTCATCTAGGTATACTAGTCATGCTAAACCAAAACGGTCATAGGATATCAAAACACACAAGCATCTAGGGTGCTAAACTAGAAAAGATACAGAAATAACAATCATCAAGACTGTAAGGCAGTCTACCATCCTATATGAAAACTGGTACTTACCAAAATAAAATAAAGTTAACTACCATTTATCTAATAAAAGGGCACAGAAAAATCAAATTCAAAAATTAAGGAATTGAAAATCACTTGCATTGAAATCCAATCACAATATACATATAGAGAGAGCGTTAGAGAGGAAAACTAGCATTATATAACGTTATGTGGTTCATGTGTGTATGTGAATATACATGAAAGTTTATAGGAGGATTTGGGTTTCAAACAATAACTATCAAGTTACACTAATCATGGCATATTGGTTAAGCAATCTACAATACACAACTCCTTTACTCATAACATGCATGGCTAACCATATACATATATATATTATATATATATATTTATATATATATATATATATATATATATATATATATATATAAAGAGGTAGAGATTTAGTTATGTATCTATATATTATAACATGTATGCCTAAGCTCTATATATCTATCTAGATATATAATCATAACATAGAGAGGAAGGTTAGGTTATATGACAGTGTATATTAAGGTAGGGTGTGTGTGTGTCCTTGTACAGGGTATAGCTTAGTATTGAAAGGTTAAATACAGTTTCAGTTCAGCATTTACATACACAATCTGAAATGAGCTATCATTTTAAGCAGTACAATATTAACATAATGCAATTTCAAAATTTAGGAGTTTGAAACATCACAACCAATCTCAATGCTCCCAATACATCCTAACATGATATAAATGAAATCTTAACATACTATCCATACACTTATCTACGCATACAGTTCAATATTACATATTAAATCTGAAATTGAACTAAACATTTGAAATCAATGTAAAAATGTTAACATGTATTCAGTTTTCAGGATTTTGGAGAAATTTGAACGTCAAAACCAACACAATGTTTATCACGACCCTACTTGTAAGAATATGAAACCTAACATTATATCCCTACGAAAACAATGTACACAGCTCTAAATATTACATTTAAAACAACAATTGAACTAACGTTTAAAATCCCGTATTAAGGGTTAATATGTACACAGTCTTAGATTTGACAAATTCAAACACAAAACTCAACCAATTTTTCTAAAAATTTCAACCTTGTATAACATACATGTGCAGTGATATAAACAAAACTATAACATGAAATTTATATTTGAATTACAAATTTAAACTGGAAAAGCAGAAAACCAAAAATATTAGGATTTTGAAAATTTAAACATTAACGACATATTAATATGTTTTAGCTAGGTGGAAAATCAAGTGTAGCATGCATACGTGTCAGGCAAGGTGTCCACTATATACATTTATATATATATTCTCATGTCCCAATATAAAAGTTTAATTCTACGTTAAAACCAACAATTAGATTCCTACCAAGATTGCAAGCAGGTGATTGACGTAATCAAGACAGTATTATTATTATTATTTAATTCAAGAATAATAACAGAAGGAAATAACAATAAAATTTATTCTGCTTATCTGTTTATCAAATCCAAGATAAAGTCTAGCAAAATCATCGATTCATTGTATTAAGAAGAATTTCATGGTAAGAAGTTAAACAAGCTACTCCTAAGTAAACAATGAGAAACACAAACAAAACAACAATAATTCTTTTTTTTTGAATGGCTGGAACAAAAACAAGCAAAACATGTTCGAAAATATTTAAGGTACAATCTGATAATCATATGCGTCTATCCAAAATTATGGTACTCTAAATCCTCGTCATACTAGTAAGCAAGGCTACGATAATCACAGAGTCCTTGACTTATGCGCATACCTCTAGATTCATGGTATTTAATATTTTCGCGATGCCGCTAGCTTGGCAGCGAAAACCTTAAGTTCCCACACCCGAGAAATATAACCAAAGTCAGACTATATGTCCTCACCATGCTGGCTAATGTGACTATAGAAGACAAGATTTCCATAACTTAGATGATCTAGCCCATATAATTCCATCTTGCCAAAAATTAAATTAAATCAACAATGAATACCAAAAAAAATCAAATTTCAACGAATATCAAAATTCAAAAATGAACAAAATCCTTCAAATCATATAACTATAAACTCGGATGCTACAGCTAACATCAAGATTCAAAATTTCACAATATTCATCAAAATCAATAAATACAAACTCAAATTCAATAATAATACATCAAAATTAAATTCAACAACAGAAAGTAAAGATAAATCAAATCAAGGAAAAAGTTTTCAAATTGGAGTTAAACAAGATTCTCAAGGGCCGTCCCAGCAATCTCTCAAGGGATCCTAATTGTGATTGAGTATCTTCAAAAATATATCCTATTCCTACTGCAGGCTGTAGTGGTACTCTAGATCGAATACCACTACATAAACTCGACCTGCATGGGCCACCACTAAAAATGTGTCACGACCCGCACCCTAGAGTAAGGGCACGAGAACGTAACAACGCCCAGCCTACGTCGCAGTATCGACGGTAGAACGCTGTCCTAGGTCACAGATCTAACCAAAATAATCTAGCATTTTTACTCCCCGATGGGGGTGACATAGCAGATACAGTCTCAATCATATCTAGGTAGAGCATGATAAAGATAGATAAAACATGAAATCCAAAAGAGATACAGGAGATAGAAGTCTAAGTGTCTAAGATACATAAACCCGAAATACATCTCAAAACTTAAATACAGTAATCCACAAGTAAATACAACTCCAGACAAAATGAAATAACTTTCTAAATAACCTCTACCGTGTCTCCTCTAGGCTAGCAGGCAATCCAGGCCATCTGTAAAATTTATCAACAGGTCCA
This sequence comes from Iris pallida, assembly GCA_029216955.1. Classification (NCBI taxonomy): domain Eukaryota; kingdom Viridiplantae; phylum Streptophyta; class Magnoliopsida; order Asparagales; family Iridaceae; genus Iris; species Iris pallida. Next base: position 41,891 of record JANAVB010021828.1, on the reverse strand, counting down.
GTCAGGACAGGAGCGAGCACATTACATCTCAACAGTTCATAGCAGGTTAGAAATATAATCATGCAGTAAAGTAAGATACAGGTACTGAAAGAAATGCAGTATGTAAATAGAGAGAGAGCTGTAATAGAAAATCTACTAATAATAAAGACTAACAGTGGCTAGTGAGTCAGAGTACAATATAGACATATAAATGGCATAGAAGATTCTGATAAGATACTATGGAAGAGATTCTGATAAGATACTACTTGGGTATTATTCACATGTCTACTTCTACTCTCCCGTACCCCCAATCAGTACACAAGGATCCAACCAAGTTATGTTATGATTCTGTGTAACAGCCCTCGAAGGGTGTAAGCCTCCGAAGGGTGGTAAGCCCCGAAGGATGGTAAGCCCCCGAAGGGTGGTACATAGTAGTCCCAAAAATGGGGATTCTAGGAGACTCTGTGATCATAAGAGTATATCACAAGTGATCAAAGAACCTGTGAAGCATAGTGATACGTCATGTAAGTGAAATGCACAGAACAAGTAGTACCCGATGCTCCCTAAGGATAACATCTCAAGAAGGAATCCGTATAGTACCAATCCGTGTGACCAACGTGACAGTACAAGTAAAGTAATTTAATACAGAAAATAATTCTAAGCAGGATATGAAATGATCAGAGATGTACTGGCCTGATAACCTGAACAGCTGATAAGTATAGGGGGTCCGACTGAAGCCACAGAGTCCTATTTAAAGCAACACAGGTTACAAGGTATTCAAGTTGTCATAAATGAATCTCTACAAGCAATCTATATTATCCTAGGTTCTTCTAAGTCAAATCAACTCTAGGTCAACTCCGGTCAAACTAGCTAGGGTTGGGTCAACAATGGTCAACTAGTCTAGTTAGTTAATTCTAGGTCTAAACAAACTAAGTATATACAAATCAAGTATCCAAGATAGCTACTAACTCATAGCCTAAGTCACTTACTAGACCAAGCACAAAACTAAACCATAAGCTAACAAGGCACACAAACTTAGTCATATAATGTATATATTATTCACATTCACATATTTATACATAATATATATAGGAAAGCTATATATAGGCACATACATATATATAGAGAGAGAAAAAGAGGTAAAAGAGTGAGTATGTGTGTGTGAAAGGATATGTATTAATGTTCTAAAATTTAGTGATAGGTAGGTGTATGTGACATGGGATACATGATATCAAAAGGTGTATGAATGCATGTGTGTAAAAGGTTATAGGTTAACTCAGTTTATAGAAATACATACATACATACTTACCTTGTATACATGCATAATACATATCATGTATATTACATTTACATGATACATACATGTACTTGATTATATTATACTTACATTCATGCATATTAGATACTTGTATTTATATTAACATATTGCAAACATTCATTTCATTCATGCATCTAGGCATTACCTACATGTTTTATACATATGCATACATTGTATATTCATATTATTTCATACGTTAACATAGAGACATACAAATATGCACACATCATATTTCATACCTTGTATTACCTTACATATCATGTTATATTTATCATTCATTCCTTTCATATATTACATTATCTTGTATGCTTGCATTCATATATTACATTCTATATTACCTATATACATGTATTTCCTTCATTCATTCATGCTTGCATCATATACTCTACATTACCATACATGTTTCATTATATTATATTACAATATTTATACATTATGCATTCATATCTATCATTACATATATATCTTGCATTCATATCTAGCATTCATTATACTTTCATGCATACATTGTATATCATTCTTTCATTCATACATTGCTTATATGCATTATTTAATTGCATTCCTACATGCTTGCATTCAACCATATATATACATTAATATAAAGATATATATATATATATATCATTTCATTTATCTAACATATCATGCATTACATACTCTATATTATTTAATATCCATTCTACATAAGCTCATAGGTTACACAAAATGCATATATCGTATAGTCACTCTTCTACTTAAAACCAATATTGTACCAATTGGGCATTCACTAAATTCTAGGATTAAAGTATGTTATATCTTTGTGTTAGCATTCTGAAACTTTAAATGGATCGCATTTTCGTTCCGGAAGCTCCCGAAATCGCAAAAATACCGAAACGCGTTCGTCTTTCGTACAACTGACACTCAAATAATTTTATAGAAAGTTTCAGAATGAATTTGGCATATTAAAATATATATTTGGAAAGCTAACTTCGATACACTTATTTTAAAAAAAGGAAGGTTAATTGGAGTTATGAGCTAAAAGTTATGACATTTCTAAGTTGCTCTAGCTACTAAAAACATGGATAAAAATTATGACGAATTTAGGTAGTTTGAGACAAAAGAAACACAAGTATATAACATAATTATCAAGAACTCACTCTCTACACTAACATATATATAGACACTATAGAACACATCTCCAATACAAAAATATGAGATTAAACATGTAATAATTCAATCATACATAACAACAACACATAGTGTGTCCAAATTTAGGGTTTTCCCACATAGACACAACCACAACACAAAGGACACTCCTATGACCTCCAAATGGACACAAATGGAGATACAACCATGGGGGTCATTCCTATGGGTTCAAATATTTCTATATGCATGTAGGGATAGATTAGAGGAGAGATTATACCTGCCGGGAGAGAGATTCAAAGGAAAAGCCTTCCGATACGGCACCGACACGTAGAGATTCCAAAAGGACACGAACGAGCTCCGAATCCTCCCAAACTTGGCTAGCACCCTCTAACCATGGAGTAGAAGAGAAATAAAGAAGATTTGGTGGAAGAAGGGGTTGATTTGGAGATGAAATCAATGGAGGTTCATCTCTAAATTAATTTGGAGAAGAACAAGAGAGAAAGTGGATGAAACAAATGAATGAAGGAGTGACTCACTCCTTATCCCCCCTCATAAGTGGCTGCCCAAAAAGGGTGAGGTGTCCCCTATTTGAATGTCCAAAATGCCCTCCACTAATCTATTTGATTTAAATTAGGAATGGGTTAAAGGTTGAGGTCAATTTAGTCTAGTTTTATGTCTCTAATTAAACTAAACCTATCCGTAAATAATTAGTCTAACTAATAACTAAAATTAATATCATGTGGACTAAAATTAATATCATATAGCCATGCCTAACTAGTGTGGGGTCCCACTAGAGTTAAACTACCCCCGGGTCCCCTTACAAGTCGGATTGAGTTGAAATTCGAACCCGACTCAAATAACCCCAAATAATATCATAAATAATAAAATAAATTTCAACCCCAAATAATATCATAAATAATAAAATAAATTTCAAAAATATTCAAAAATGTAAAATGACAAAATACCCCTGTTTCTGAAAACTGGGGGTGACACAAGCTCGATAAGGAATAAGCTTGCAAAACTAGGCTATAATAGCAACATTAGTCATTATATTCAAAAATAAAGTACGCAAGATTTTGATTGAAAGAAAGCACAAGTAGATCAAGTTCATCAAAATGTAAGACTCGTTCGGTGTTCGTGCTTATACTGTCATCCTATTGTCTTCTTATTTAAGGCCTTGGTCGTTCAATGGGTTAGGACCTCTGAACTCTATATTCTAGGTAAACCTATTAGTATTATTCAATTACCTCGTCGATAGGTCACATGGGTAACGGAAAGCTAGGTTTGGTGGTATGCTACCTAACTTATAAATTTTTTTTCTAGTATCGGCTTTAAATCAATGGGACATACAGGGCATGTTCCTAACCTATATAGTATCTGAAAACTATAATCATGTCTGAAGTCATTTTATCGAGGATTTATGCTACACATGGCTGAAGTAAACCCTTAGTTTCATGACTCAAGTAGGATACGATCTCGGATATTTATTAACTCTATCCAATATTGACACAAGGGTAACTAAGATCAAAAGAGGACCCCCATATATAGTTTTACCAAATTCGATAACCTACATTTCCTCGAAATAATTTCAACTTTAGGAGTCGTGCATCGCTAGTGCGCTGCTGGCTGCAGTGAACCCACAGTCTCCATAAAATAAATGGCGACAGTGCGCTGCTGTCCTACCATTATGAGTCAACGAATATTCTTCCAACTATATCCGTAAAAATTTAAAAGGAGCTTCTAGAGATTCAAACAAGATGATTATGATAGAAAGCATAAGTATCTATCCTATAAGTCTCAATCCTTCAGATAAAATTGATCAGGAAGAAAATAACTGAAGACAAGAGAAATACAAAATTTTAATCTCTATTTCATGTGTATTAGAATGATTGAGGGAAAATTTTGAATCGAAACTAACTCAAGATTCGTATATGGACAACACAATCAAAAATTATAAAATAATTATTATGGCAAAATAAAAATTATATAGGCAATTCGGACTATGATATGAGGATGATATCTAAAGAAGGAAAAAAGAAAAAGAATTAAACAATTCATCGAGGTTAGAGTATTAATTCTAGGAAGGCCTAACTTACCAAGTGAATAGTATATCCACATTGGGTTATACCGTCATGTCAAAATATAATAGTGTATCTATGGGGATCTGTCAAGTTATCTAAATTTAATAACTCCTTATCTAAAGTGCATGGACTATATAACAACCTTGATTACCCAGCGGTCAGTTTGAATAAGGGACTCCTAGTCCTAATCATTCTCTTAAATCAATTCAATCCTAATTATGAATGAGCATTTCCTAGTCGCAGGCTCGCAATAGTACGACTAACTTAAGTACTATCACGAGTTTGCACAATTTGCAAAAATACCTGTATGGGCCACCACAAAAACTTGTTACGATCCGCACACACTTTTTAGGATACGAATGCGTGTCCAAAGCCTATGCCGCAGTGTCGACGGTAGAACGCTGTCAAGTCACAATGCTCAAAATCACAAATAATGTTCATTCATAATAACTAAATTAATTACAATATTCACAAGTTTTATATTTGATGCAAGGTACAATGTCTCATAATTTATAAAGAACAACTGAATAAATACTCAACTATCTAACTAGTCTCTAGGTTTTGGCCTGCAAGAACACCCGTCTTCCTAATGCTAAGTGTAGTCGTAGCTAACCTAAAAAATGTTGGGTTATCCAGTCAGGTTAGAACGAGTATAATTCATTGAATGTAGTACCAATATATCATGAAAATGACTATAAACAGAGGTTAGCTATCAAATACATGATTCAAAATAAAAGGAAAAGACATAAGAAAACTACACAGAAAATCAACAATAAATGAATAAACCAAAAAAAATAATTTCCAAGTGTTTTAAGTACTATTGATATGTGATCAGTCTAGGGACAATTACACAACAATGTCTACGATGTCTAAACAATGTCTATGATGTCTACTTTGCAAAAAATAACACTGTCTATGATGTCTACTTTGCAATAAAATAATACTGTCTACGATGTCTACTTTGTAATAAAATAACACTGTCTATGATGTCTATTTTGTAATAAATAACAATGTCTACGATATCTACTTTGTAATAAATAACACTGTCTACGATGTCTACACTGTATAAGGTCATATCACATATCCTTGGTACTTCTCCTCCCCGACACGACAAAATATGACAAAACATGAAAAAGATGAGAAACACATATCCAATGACTAACAATGAGATATAATAATCAATATCGAAAACAAACAATAAAATGTACTCGTCTGTGGTCCTTTGCGGGTAAAACCGATAATCCAAACCACTTAGTGTGCCACACCAAAGTCCAACTATACAACAGTCTCCGGAGGCTGAAACAAATGTTAACAACATGTTCAGAATAATCGAATTAGCTAGGATAGCCAGTCCATAAGTCCAATTATGGATACAAAGGAAAAACGGTAATTTCGAGCCAAAACGATGTCCACCGTTGGACTCACTTTGCACCGAACACATGCCATTATCTACGGTCTCTAAAATCCTCAAACTATATGTATACGGATTTGATTTGATGAGACATACCCAACCATATGTCTAAAGCTGGATTCTGACGAGCCGTGCACAAATTCGCCCGTTAGATCGGGTCGCAGGCCCGCCAGAAGGGCGTTCTGGTCGACCTTCTCAAAATCGGACCAAACTTGACACATAGGACCAAAAAAATTATACGGTCCCATTGACACAAGTTTCATCTCGAGATGACGAACGTACACAAAGTAATTAACTAATTTGTAAAAGGGCAGATAAGGGGTATCTCGATGGATACGCTTCGATTTCTTCGTGCACGCACCACGAAATCGAGTTCTGTAGAATCCCATATGTCGACAACATCCATTCGCATCTTTTGATGCTATAGGTTGCGACCACGTCGCCCGTTTTGTCGAGGTGCACGCCGTATCGGAAGATTTTCCAAATTTTGGGGTTTTTGAAAAACTATTTTTTCCTAGTTTTTGAATCTGTTTACAGAGCTAGGTACTGGGTGATTTCTAAAACCATCTTTATCATTGCGATGTCAGTTAAGTTGTCTGTAGATATGTTCAAACAAATTATTAATTGTAACGACCGTATTTCGTATTACGTATATTGGTATACGTGTACGTATCTTGATTCATGGCATGTCTCATTGTATGGTTTATTTTGGCATCTCATTGCATGGTTCATGGCTTGGTTCAGTTCGGTTTGCATGGTTTGGCTGGCTTGGTTTTCATGTGAACCAACCCCACCTATCCCACTCTCTTTCCTTTCTTAGCCGCCCACTCTCTCTCTCTCCTCATTTACTTCTTCATTATTTTTTCTTCTTCCTCACCATTACTCTCCACCTACCAGAGAGAGGGCTTAGGCAAGTGCAACTTACTTCATGGAGGAACTCAAATTTTGTTGTTCTATTATTTTCCCCCTAAGATTCTAAGTCTCTTTAGTACTTAGCATTTTCGAAGTCCATGGCTCATTTCAAGTAGATCTAAGTTTTTAGTATTTTGATCTTCTTGGTTTTGATCTTCTAAAACTTGGTTGTTTCCGAAATGGAGAGTTCCATGTAGTAGGCATTCTGACCTTACGCAAGTTTGGCTCTTGAATGGCTGGATTTTATCAAGTCTTGATCGAGACGGAGCTCGTTCGAGTTCCTGAGCTTTTACGCATGCTTGACTTGGCCTGGTAGAGAAGACGGAGTTTTACGCACACGTTCTAATGTGTTAGCGTAGTGTCTCAGCTTTTATGCCCACGTTTAACGTATCAGCGTGTTATTTCAGCCTTTTACGCACACATTTTAACGTGTCCGCGTAGTGCCCCCTTTTTACGCACATGTAATTATGTGCTAGCGTATTCGTTCCATGCCAAGTTCACTCGAACTCTACGCCAGTGCACTCTCGTGTGCGTAGAGTCGTGCTCGCGTAGTCTTTAGCTCGACTAGACTCTCACGTGCGTTAGAGTTTCGATCGGGTGTTTGCTCGCGTAAATTCTTGCTTGCGTATAATCCCACTTGCGTAAAGCCCGGCTAGCGTAGAACCCCACCCATATGCATCCTTGCTCGCGTAGAACTATCTCTCCCTTTCTCTTGCTCGTGTAGAAGCCGCTTTACGCTTGAGGCCCTTGGCCTAGCATAAAGGCTCACTTGCGTTGAGCCTTGAGCCCTTGTGTACCCGATTGTCTTTTATGCCTTGCACTATTCTTGAATTGACAAGCACAGATTGAGTGATATGACCAAAATAATGATGGTGCATGACATGACATGACATGACATGGCATGACATAGCATGATCACATAACAAGATATGACAAGCAAGCATGATGGTAACTATTGAAAGCTGTTGCGACGGCTTGCATGACATGACTATAATAAATAACCTAGACACTGTGGATGATTGTGTCTGTACAATGAACCAGTATTGTCTTGCATCATGTCTAGGACAGGGAACCCTGAATACCACGGTCAGGGGTACCTACTGAAATTGAGTAAGGCTAATAACTATAAATTTCAGTAGTCATGAAGAGATTTTCCAGCTACAGAAAATTCAGTTATCTGGGCGCCCCATCATGGAATTTGTAGCCAACCGTCGAGTAGGGCACATTTCCTGCACACTGCCATAGTGTTGCACCCTACCAAGCTAATTAAGGGTACATGCGTTTCTTGGACGATGTACCCACATGAATTCAATCCCCTAATTGCGTCTGGATAACCTGGATGGTCTGTAGGGCTTGTGGCTGTTGGAATAATCTCATTGCATTTTGCTAGTAACTAGGCCTGTGATAATCCAAGTTAGTTAAAGTATCAAGCCATACTCATTGCGTAGCCGTGATTGATTGGATGGGTCTAGCCCAGCCAAGTTTTGTTCTGATCCTGTACAAGATTATAGCATGACCTGATTTCTTGTGCTTTGCTTATCGATAAATGATGAGAAATCAAGTTCTATTCAGATGAAAGGTTACAACCACGGTCCTTGTTTGGTTTAAGGGTTGTCAGCTGGTTATCTGACTAGTCCCATGGTTATCTTATCATATATCATCATGATTATTTATGTTTACCTTAACAATAATGATCAGGGGTCCAGTTCTATTCAGGCGAAGGGTTACAACCCTGGTCCTTGTCTGGTTTAAGGGTTGTAACCTGGCTTCCGGAGCTGTTCTGTGTCATCTTTTCATTTATTGTCTTATTGCACCCTACGTCATGATCGTCATGTTTTACCTTACCAACAGTATTTGAGGCAGGTTTCTATTCAGGTGAAGGGTTGCAACCCCGGTCCTTATTTGGTTTAAGGGTTGTGACCAGGCTACTTGAATGGTTTTCCTCGTACTTAATTCACTGTTGTTATCTCTATTATTATCAGTTTCTTTATGATTATCTTTAATATTCATTTATATTATATGCTGGTTTTAGTTCCTAAGTGAAGCCTCCTTTGTGGCACTTGCTTTTTCTGAGGTCTGACCCAGCTGGTTTTGTATGGCCAGATATCGGAGCAGCTCCAGAGGATCTACCTTCCTTCCAGCCAGATGGTGACCACCAGGCGTAACCCTGCCAACGAGTGGATTTATTTTGGCTCTCCCACTTTAGTGTAAAATTATTCTCTTGAGGCGTTTAGCCGACGAGCACGTGTTAGCTCGTATTGCACCTTTATTTACTGTATGCCTACGGGCTGTAACATGACCGACAAATCCTAGGGTTGATTATGTATGACTGAAACTCTTGCTAGTCTTGACATTTTGTACGACTAGCTTTATGATCATCCAAATATGTAATATATGGGAAGCCTTACTATTGTATATTCGGTACTCTGACATCTTGTAACTGTTATTCCTTGCTTGAGATTGAGACAATAGGCTTGTTTATGACCATAGGTGACTGATGGCTTATAGTCAAACCCTCATGTATCTAGACAGTCGTGACCGTATAGCGAGGTGGGGTACATTCAATATACGTAGCTGGCTATGTACGCATTCGCTCTCCAGTATTATGGTTCTGGGGCGTTACATGGTTTAAGTGGTGGCCCATGCAGGTCTTGTAAATCAAGATATATGAGGGTTTACCGAATAGATATCTCAATCAGTACTCGTCCTTGATCTCTGCTCGTATCCTCTAAATCCCTGAATTCTTGACCTGATCACATAGTTGTATCTTTGATCTATCCTGGTCCTTCCTTATTATTCCCTATGTCGTCTTCTTCAGCGACATTGTTCCTGGTCCTACCGATCAGCAATTCCACCCATGGACCAGTAGCAACCCGGAGATCAAGCCCAACATTCAGGATTAGCCTCCAAAGTCATGCCTACCGGGAGTCAAGAGCCACTAGTTCAGCCCATCCAGCCTGCAGAGCCTTATGACAGCACCTTGGTGGGTCTAATCAGGACATTACTAGATTCTCAAGATCGTCGAGGAGATGCATTACACCAGACAGTGATAGATGCTCTGACCAGAGGAGGTCATCAAGGTAGCAGTGCGGCCAACAGCTTCAAGCGCTTGAACCCACACTTTTTCGATGGTAGCGAAGATGATGTCGTCGCAGATGCATCGATTCAGGACACAGAGGTAATTCTAGAAGCAGCCAGGACTCCAGAAGACGAGAAGGTGGTCGTGGTGCGCCTGCAGTTATTGGATCTCGCCCACAGCTGGTGGACGACACAGGCCGTTGGGTTAGTGGCACCTATTACCTGGACAATATTCCGTGAGAGGTTCCAGACCAAGTACTTCAATGTTGTAGCTCGGTACGACCTACAGACGAGGTTCACCAATCTAAAGCAGATGGGCAGGACGGTTGATGGATATACGGCCGAGTTTTCGAGACTTAGTCGGTTTGCTCCCACTTTGGTAGCGGTCGAGTTCAACAAGCCCAGCGGTTCCAGCAGGGGCTCCATCTAGAGATCTTATTAGCAGTGGAGCAGTTTGAGCATCAGACTTTTGATGCGGTGTTGAGAGCAGCCAGGAGGCATGAGTATACCTCCCAGAGGATCGTGGATTGGACCGGAGGTCGGAAGCGGTCCCACAGTCAGATGAATCAGTCTTCAGCACCAGCCCCGGCAGCTAGGGCTTTAACCATTAGAGCTCCGAGACGGGCGGCCTCAGTGAAGTTGCTTCAACATTCAACCCCGACGTACCCTCAGCAGCAGAAGCAGAAGCACTCTTTCCGCAGTGGGATGTTCACACTGCGGGAAGCCAGGGCATGTGATATCAGAGTGTCGAAGAGCACAGGGTTTGTGCTTGGTTTATGGTGCCCCAGACCACAGGATTGGGAACTGCCCGAACAGGAGGAGTTCATCTTCATCAACCTTTTCTAGTCTTTCGGTGAGAGGACCAGCACCAGTCCAGCAGCAGCAGCAGTACCCATTCCCGAAGCCATTGCCGACACAGGCCCAGGCATTCCAGCAGCAGAGACCGCAGCAGTATGCCCAAGCCCAAGCCATGATCCAGAACAGACAGAGAAGTTTTCAGCAGAGGGGACCCGCACCTAGAGGACATGGTCAAGTGCTAGCTTTGACCATGGGAGATGAAGGATTGGTAACAGGTGAGGTGGTGGCAGGTACTATTCTCGTCAACACCTTTCCAGCTTCAGTATTATTTGACTATGGTGCATCGCATTCATTTATGTCCACACGATTCGTGACACGGATAGGACTGTAGCCCGAGTCATTATCAGTAAGGCTCAATATACTTATTGGTAACAGAATTGTAGGAGTAGATAGAGTGTTTTCCTCCTGTCGGATCGTAGTTAGTGGTAGAGAGTTCTCCGCTAGATTGTGTAATGCCCCAGTCTCAAAATACGTCGGACCAAGTACGTTAACATGCCAGCTGCACATATATGAAGAATACTCCAAATATGGATTCCTCACATATGCACATAAGATGTAAATAAAATAACCACATGCCAGAAATATATAATCTAATCTCATCACAGCTCAGCACAGAGGATAATAGAGTCCAAATAAATAAATAAGAGTATCAAAAGATAGTCGGGTGAACATGCTCACTCCAAACAGCTATGAGAATAGTCTCATAAGATCGGAGTCCAACCTCCGCAAAATAGAAAGAAAAGAGATGTAAAAATAATGTCTACTAATGTCTCAAATAAAGAATAGACTAGAAATCAGTAGGGACTGCCTCGTCATCAATGTAGGATAGCTCCAACGCCACTCCGTACTCCTGTGGAAAATCGTCTAAACCTGGAGAGATAACCAGGTCCTCAGAGGGACGTAGCAAGATACAAGAAAAACACTATGCCATATAAACTGTGATAATATAAGAGAAAAGGTTTGCATACAATCGGGCTCCTGACCATTCTACTGTGAATATGCAGTTGAGATACAATCCTTCGACGCATGAGCCCTGGCTGTAAATGGGATCGGCATACTTTCCGTAGAGGGCACCAGGGGCCAACGTCCATAACGCTATGGAAGCGTCAGAGGGCACCATGTGCAAGGGCTACGTCCATAACGCTATGGAAGCGTCAGAGGGCACCATGTGCAAGGGCTACGTCCATAACGCTCTGGGAAACGTCAGAGGGCGCTTGGAGCCTGCGTCTCCAAATGAGCGCACAGGTAATCAGGGAAGTACAAAGAAGCCCATACGTCAGGTATTGTTCTCCCCACCCAATGCCTAGTATCATCATCTCCATGACTGATATGAACCTCTAGTAACCGCCAAGTCTTCTAACATGCAATTCTATTGGCAGTTACTCCTATCCGTCGCACGCTCCATACGTATCGGTGGCCAGCCGACTACGCGGGTACGTGTCCTACATATGACTTACAACATGTAATAAGCAAGTGTCAAGGCCGTATGAGATATACTAATATCTCATCATCAATGGGAGGTCACTAGACTAAGTCAATGTAAGAGAAATAAATAAAAGCATGAAAAATGACTGATAGAGTCGCTTGCACCCAAGTGTGACTTTGACGCACAGTTTAGATATCAAGAAATAATAAATGCTAAAAATAACAACTAAAAATAAGAATAATAATCACAGAGTAGGGTAGCAAGGTGTCTTGCCTGATGGTGCAAAATGGCAAGTCCAGGTAATCACAATGTCAGCCAAGAAACGTCACAATCTCCAAACAACTTCGGACGCTGAAACAAACATCAAAAATGCACTCGGTGTAAAAGATATACCCAGGAAATGCCTGTCCAAAAGTCTAATTCTGGAACAGGGGCAAAATCATAATTCCGGGTCAAAACGATGTCCGCCGTTGGACCCGCTTTGCACCGAAACGTGCGCCAAAGTATATGGTCTCTAAAGTTGTCAAACTACATCTCTACGGGTTCAGTTTGAGGAGAGAAACTCAACAGTATGTCCAGTTTTGGATTTTGATGAGCCGTGTACAAAATTGTCCGTTTGAGTGGGTCGCGGGCCCGCCAAAAAGGGTTCCGATCCGACCTTCTCAGAATCGAACCAAACTTGGCACACAGGACCAAAATTTTGATCCAGACCTGTTGGCGAAAGTTTTGTCTCGAATCAACAACTGTATACGAAGTTAGGGCAAAGTTTGTAAATTGGCGATACGGGGGTATCTCGACGGATGCAGACTGATTTCGTCGTGCACACACGACGAAACTGAGTTCCGTCAGTTCCCACACGTCGGCAACGTCCATACGCGCCTTTCAATGTGTATAGTGTGCGACCACGTCGTCTGGTTTGTCGGGACGCACGCCATATCGGACAAAATTCAAAAAATTAATATAAATTAACACAGGTTTTTCCTCAACTTCAATTTACTTTTTACACGTTAATCGAAACGACGATCCAGAAGATGCGTTACGATCTAGGTTATGTTCTCATTTACTATTTTCAATTAGTTTCCACAATTCTTTACTGCACAGCAAGAAAATTGACCGACAAGTTGTCGTTTTACAGCAGTATTTAGTATTACATAAAACAAGTTTTTCTTCAACTTCGTCTCAATTTTTCGAGCAAGTTGATAGGTTGTTTCGAAATCCACCTGAAGGATCTCGAAGAGGGTTAAATCTACTTTCCAGAAAATCTTACGGATCGAAATTAGTGCTTCGAGTAAAAAGTTACGTCGTAGGGAAGTAGGGTACCTTGAGTGGGAAAACTGCTCCAAGGGTGACGCGGGGCCAACTTCGGATGCTCCGTTCGTCGCGCGCAAGACTCCGTCGCTGGTGAAACAAACTCGTAGGCAAAGAGGGTAGGATCAGCCGCAACTTTCGTTTTAGAAGTTTAGGATTTTGAGGTTTGTGGAAAAAGTTATACATATAACAAGTCGGGTCCACTCCTAATGCCAATAGCATTTTGATTAATAAGTTCTCACAGGTTCGGGTGCTGGTGCATATAAGCGCGCGTGCGGGGCTCCTTTTTGCTAGAGTGAATTTTTTTTTGGGGGAGGGGGGGCGGCCCGCCCACTTAAGTGGGTGGCCTAATTACATATATATATATATATATATATTAAATATATATATATATATATATATATATATATATATATATATATATATATATATATTCTTTTAACTTCTTAAACATTTACATTAGCACTTAAGTGCAATTGGCTCAGCCATGGCCGCCCCTTGCTGGGGTGTGGCCGGCCCCACTCTTTTTTTTTTAAACAATTATATATATATATATATATATATATATTTTTTTACATATATATATATATATATATATATATATATATTAAGCTAGCAAAATTAACTCAAAATTTATGATAAATTCCTAAAAATCCTAGATTTAATTATATTCCTTATTTAATAGAAATATGCACATGCACACATATAATAATATATATACACACATACATTAATTATACTAATAAACTAGTAGCATATAAATCTATAACTAATGAAATACATAACAAAAAGTTAATTAAATTATAAAAATCAAATATACATTATGGGGATTTATATCCTACCCAACTTAAAGAAAATTTCGTCCTCGAAATTAAACTAAGGTAGGGGGTAGAATGCATTGCAAGAATGAACTATTAAGGACTAACATGGGCAAGGATTACCTTGGTTGTCGAACAAATGTGGGTAACAATTTCAAATGTCGTCCTCGCACTCCCAAGTAGACTCCCCTGGCGAGTGATGCTTCCATGCCATGCGAACCAATGGAATAGATTGATTCTGCAATGCCTTCACTTAACGATCAAGAATGCCTGCTGGTTGCTCTTCGTACGACAAGCTCGGTCCAACTGTGATCTCAGAGTGATCAAGCACATGATTGCTGTCTGCTACGTACCTCCTTAGCCGAGATACATGGAATACGTCATGCACTCCCTCTAGCGATGGTGGCAAGGCCAATCTATAGGCAACCTCTCCAACACGTTCCAAGACATCGAAAGGCCCGATGTACCTTGGACTCAACTTGTCACGTCCTCCGAATCAAATCGTGCCTCTAGTGGGGAATATCTTCAAAAACACATGGTCACCTCTTTGAACTCTAAGGGTCGGCGACGATTATCTGTCCACTGCTTTTGACAATCCTGCGCTGCTTGCAGGTGGCCCTGAATTTTCTTCACTGTCTCCACTGTGCTCAAGACTAACTCGGGACCCAATAGCTGTCGCTCTCCTATGTCGCTCCAACAAACAGGAGACCCGACACTTCCTACCATACAATGCTTCAAACGGAGCCATCTGAATGCTCGTTTGATAGCTATTGTTGTATAAAAACTCAACAAGCTGATGATGGTCCTCCCATGAACCACCAAAGTCAAGAATACACGCTCTCAACATATCCTCTAGTGTCTGAATAGTACGCTCCGACTGGCCGTCTGTCTGAGGATGGTATGCCGTACTAAACTTCAATCGGGTGCGCAAACTCTCTTGCATGCTCCTCCAAAATATAAGGTAAATCTCGAGTCGCGGTCCGACACAATACTAACAGGCACACCGTATAATCTCACAATCTGCTCTATATACATCTCTACCAATACCTCTGTCGACTGGCCCACTCTAAAAGGTAAGAAATGGGCTGACTTCGTAAGTCTATCAATAATCACCTACACTGCGTCACGTCCCCTAGGACTCCGAAGAAAACCCGTGATGAAATTCATAGTGATGTGTTCCCACTTCCACTCAAGAATGGGTAGCGGCTGCAATAATCCGGCCGTGCTGTGGTGCTCCACCTTCACTTGTTGACATACCAAACACTTGGCAAGGAAACGAGCTATTTCCCGCTTCATTTCGTGCCACCAATAATACTATCGTAAATTACAATACAACTTGGTTCCTCCGGGTTGAATAGAGTATATCGAACTGTGAGCCTCTGCCATAAGCTCCTGCCATAGCTCTCCATTGGGAACATAAATGCGATCACCACATCACAATGTCCCATCGGGATGGATCCTCAATCTCGTCTGCTCTCCTGCTTCAGTCCTCTCTCTGAGCCGCCGAAATCTAGCATCATTGGGCAATCCTGCCTTGATGCGCTTTACCAATGATGATTGTACTTGGAGGTTGGCTATACGCCATCCGCTCCAGGCAATACTACCTCAATGCCAAGCTCCTCCAAGTCTATAATCAATCCTTCTGCGTAGTCAAAAGTGTGCCATGTGCTTGCGGATTAATGCGTCTGCCACGACATTAGCCTTGCCCGGATGATAATGAAGCTCGATCTCGTAATCCTTCATCAACTCCAACCAACGTCGCTGTCGTATATTCAACTTTTGTGTGAACACGTACTTGAGGCTCTTATGATCAGTGTAGATATCAACATTCTCGTGTACAAGTAGTGCCTCCATAGCTTCAAAGCGAAGATAACCGCTGCGAGCTCTAGATCGTGGGTCGGATAATTCTTCTCGTGCACTCTCAACTGTCGTGATGCTTATGCTACTATACGACCGTGCTGCATCAATACGCATCCTAATCCTTTCTCGGATGCGTCGCTGTAGATCACAAATCCTCCACTACAAAAAAAACCCTCATTTGCGACAAACATTTACGACGGTGCTCGGAAAAAGTACTTTTTGCGACAAAAATAATCGTTCCATCGGAAGTATCTCATGAAAGTCCATATTAATTCCGACGCATAAATCGCGCTCGTAAAAGGACTTATTTTTTGTCGTAATTACTCAATAATTGGCGGGAGTTGTTGGCGCCAACATTATTTTCGACCGAATTATTTTTTCTCGCAAAAGGGTATTATTTTTTATGAGGGCAAATTGGGCCCGTCGCAAATAGGTGCGTAATTGCGAGGGCAATTGCAACTAATCATAAATAATGTTTTATTTATGAGAAAAAATTGATGTTGTCGAAAATAAACTTGTATTTACGAGAAAACATAGATATTGTCGGAAACAATATAGATTGTTTTTTAGGGTTTTGATATGTCATCGAAAGTAGTATCCTATTTCCGATGCCAATTAGACTGTGTCGAAAATAATAATCAAATAGTAAAAATAATTATTTAAAAGTCATGAATTAAAAGAAGGAAATAGTCATGGTTAAAAAGGAAGAATAATCAAATAGTTAAAATAAACTTTCCAAATAATTTTAAAACAAATCTCCAAATAATCAACTAATACACAAAATTAATTAAAAAGATTTATCTAAATAATCAAATAATGGACCAAATAAATTAAAAAGATTTCTCTACACAATAAAATAATTTAAAATATTTCTCCAAATAATGAAATAATTTATAATGAATCTATATAAATAAATTATCATTAAACTTTTTTTCTCCAAAATTATGGAAAGATAAATTCGGTTTTAAATCTTTTTAATCCTTTTTTGAAGGACTAAAATTTTGAGGGTATTTCTTAAAAGATAAATTCGGTTTTAATTCTTTTAATAAATCTTATATATATATATATATAGATTTGCATCCAAGTTTTATCTTATTTATATAGATTTATTTATATAAGTTTATTTATATAAGTTTAATATACCCTCAAAATATCATTTATATAAGTTTAATATACCCTCAAAATATCACTAAAATTATGGAAAGATAAATTCGTTTTTAAATCTTTTTAATCCTTTTTTTGAAGGACTAAATCTTTTTAAATCTTTTAAATCCATAAGTTTAATATACCCCAAAATTATGAATCTATATAAGTTTAATATACCCTCAAAATTATCATTAAATCTTTTTAATCCTTTTTTAAATCTCTGAAATAATTTGGGGGAAAGGATTAAAAATAATATACCTTTCTTATTTATATAAATTATCATTAAATCTTTTGAAGGACTAAAAATAATATACATTTCTTAATAAGATTCCAAAAGATTTGAAGGACTAAAATTTTCTGTTTTAAATCCCGCCTTTCTCCCAAACTATTTCGGCTGAATCCCGCCCTCCCCCATATTTCTCCCCCATATTAGGTAATTTCCTTCTTAGTAAACTTTCCTCCAACTTATTTCGGTTTTAAATCCCGCCCTCCCCCAAACTATTTCGGCTGAACCATAGCTCCTTCTAATTAAAACCGCTCTCCGCCAACATATCCGCAGCCTCCATCTCCTCCTAGAAGCCATAGCTCTGCCTCCGCCAACATATCCGCAGCCTCCATCTCCTCCTAGAAGCCAGAGGTCTGCTTCCGCCAACATATTCGCAGCCTCCATCCGCTGCCTCTGCGCGCGTCCATCCGTTCCTACTGCAGGAAGAAACACAGGTATTATTCTCACTTTTCTGTTGTTGTTGTTTGTTTTTCATATTCTATAATAGATCAAATCTATATTTTGCTTTTTTGTTAGGTTTCCCTTTTTCTTTCTTCTTCTGATTGAAAAAATAGCAAAGTTATTACATGCACTACGATCGGGTCGATCACCCGATCAGTTGTACTATATATGATGACCAAGTTTGTGCTTTTTTCCCCTTGTAAATAAGTTGCCATTTATAATTTTAGCCAATTATTTTTATTTCTGTTGTGAACTTTAGGTTGGAACTAGTATTGTGTTTATAGGCATAGCATTAATGATGTTAAAGTTGTATATATGTTCCGAAAGTTCTACAATTTATACTTTGTTTTAAGGGGCACATAACATGTTTGAAAAAATATCTCAAAGCTCTGCATCTATTTATGTATCATGTTAAGCCTCACAAAAATCAGAAAAAAAAGTATAAATTTATGTTATGAGTTGACATTAACAGAATTATGGCTTTTAACGATTAATTTCTTGTTTAAGGATAGTAGAAGAAACTGAGAGTTTTGCCAAATATTAAATTAGCCTACTAAAATCGAAAACAAATGTTAATAAGTTGGTTTCATCGAGAATTTAAAGCCATAGTTTAGAGAGAGCATATAATAAAAACAATACAGCATCATGGATACAAAAGAAAATTGGACTATTGTTGCCACGGAAAATAAATATAAGTATGTTCTTACAAGGATGAGCATTGACGAGATGAAATTTGAATGAGAATGAAACTAGACAAGAAAGAAATAAGACTAAAGCAGCTGACATACAAATCTGGAACAACTAGAAGCATCCAATAAAATGAAAACAGGCAGGAATGTCATGTATTAAATTACACATGATGCCTTTATTCCAGACTTAATACATGTCATTTATCAAATAGTAATGCTAAAATATAGATCGGTCCTTTCAGTAAGCTTGCCCCTTAGGGCGTCAATTTAGCGAAAGTCTGGAAAGTGAGAACTATCTGGGGGCACATATATTGGAACACCATATGAACACAAAGGAAGCAAACCCAATATCCGAATTCATGGTCAGCCATATGAAGTAGGAAATCTGTTTGCCTAAAAAGTAAATTACCATATAATATTGGTAAATAGAGCTTTTACAATGATCTGGATGATGTTTCTTGTGTCAATTTACTGTAATATCTATGGTAAAGTATTGTTTGGTACAAATGGTTTCAATGTTTTTACAATGCCATTCACGAAGTATAAAATCTTTCAGTTTCATATTTTAGAAAATATCATGCATCCTTCTAGAATCAGTCAACAGAAAGTGACGGTATGGTGAGGTGGATACTCTGGCATCAAGTGTTGCCACCAGGGTACAAAATGCAAATTTGGACTAGGGATTAAACCAGACAAGTACATTGCTTTAATAATGTCTCGTGCATCCTTGCACGCTTGGAATTGCAAGAAATCGTTAAAAGACTCAGGCCCATATGTTAAACTAGGGGCTGGAAGATATATGTGCCTTGAATCTAAAGATTGTTAGGATGCGTTGCTCAAGGTCTTTGGAATAATGGTAGGGCCTGACACTTACATCATAGAGGAAGATGGTTGAAGGTTGGATATCCAAGCTAGCCTCTATGTAGAAAACATAAGTGCAGTTGCGTATATCTTTGCTGAAATATTTACGACTACTAGAGGAGCCTTGAATTGTTGAAATAGCTTAACCATGAATAAATCAATTATAGGTTTTTATACATTGTGCCAAAAATCACTAAATCTGTTATTAGTGCAGCAGAGCATAACAATAAACAAGTGCCTCATACTTGTATTATACTGCAACGTACTAAACAAAGCAAGCATTCTTAAAGAGGGTAGCATGTGTTAAAAGTAAAACAATCTATTGTTATAGGAACATATACATACAGATACTGTAAGTGTTCAAGCTTTCCAAGTTCAGGTACTAAGTGGCCAGATAAATTTGAATTCCCCAAATCCCTTCAGTACCTGTCGTTCCTTGAACATACGTGACAGTACATGCCGTTCCTTGTGGTATCAGTCTTTTCCCTTTATATGTATCAACCATTTTTATGATATGTTTTATCCATCATCTATACTCTAAATGTCAGTCCACCTGAGTTTTGCAATTGTCCTACAGGTGTGCATTGAGTTTTCTTATGGAAAAACTCCTTTCTTGGTGTTTCATGGGTGAAACTAACCTACACACACTTGCAGTTACATAGTGCTGAATAAAAGAAAAGAGGCCTTTAAGATACCACCATAATTCTATTTAGGAGGGGAGCTCCAAACATTTTTATTTTATTTTTGAAGATAGAGATGCAACAGGTCAATTTTTTGTTGCTTTTGAGTGTTCCATGAAACGGGTTTCAACCTTTTCAAGTCTTTAATTTGTTTTGGTTACAAGTTAGTTAAATACCAGTTAATAGATATGCTGGAATTACTTTAGTCTATACTAAACTTAACTCTAGGATGAACTATGGTCACATGTCACTAGACCAAAGCAGTATGAATCTGAACTTATTGAAAGTAGCAAGCAGTAGATCTGACTAGTTGTTAACTTACGCTGACGAATGGCCACTTGCATGGTAATTTTTATTCAAACATGCGTCTATTTTCTTGCCATTTTGCAACTCTGAGCTTCATTTGATTGATGATTGCAAGGAAAAATGTCCAATTTGGTCATCTCGTGGAAAGATTTTCTTATCTGAATAATTTAGTTTAGCGATCGTGGCCAATATCACTTTTGTATCTACTATGGTCCTCTTTGAGGAATAGCACATACCAGCAGTACTGTGTTCTAATTGGATGTGTACTACCAGCTTGAAATTATATTACTGGTCAACTTGTTTTCCCCCAAATTTTTGAAACACTCCGCTCCCAGAAAATTATCTAATACTTGACATATTAGTATTATCTTCACTTGGCATATTAGTATTATCTAATACTAGGACCACTTTCTTTATGCTGCTAGATCTTAAAGATATGTGAAGATCTAATTTCAATTATGTTTTTGTTTCTTTATGAGGTGAACCTTGATATAATGTTATGCGACTATCTAAACAATTCCTTACTATCTACTTGTCTAACTATATGTTTTTTGCAAATCAAGATCACTCTGGTCTAGTATACAATATTGTAAAAAAAAGTCTGAGGTAAAAAGTGGATATAGAGAGGAACAAGCTTAACTGTAATAGTTGGCAGTTATAGTTAGATAGTCGCTTGTTGGTATTCTGTTAGGAATCTGCCTACATATATCTTTTTTTGAATAACTCTTTGTGAGAGATCTTTATAAGGACTTTATAACATTTTAGGAGGTGAGATATTATAAATATGTTGCAATGGATACCAACCGAACGCCTACAGGAGAATATAAGGGGTCAACTGAGCATATAACTCTTTGTGAGAGGTCTTTATAAGGAATCTAGGAAGAACGCCTACAGGATAATATAAGGGGTCAATTGAGCATTGTCTTGCTGGTTACAGACATATGTCCCTTTGCTGGTTACAAACGTATTCCCCTTTGCATTCCACTTAATCCTTGTCTATCTAAATTTCATAACAACGGATGCTTTTTAGCTTCCTTGATGAATAAGAGGGTAATTGGAAAGTAAATAATACCAATTCCCTTTCATGCTCAACATTCAATCACTATATAGGGATAACATTTAGCACTTTCTCCTCTTACCTTCATTTTGCCACAGCTAAATTTTGGTTGTTTGTTTCCATGTTGAGAAATCAGAAATTTTGAAAAAATGCATTCATCTCTTTTGTTTTATTCTCTCTTATTGTAATTCCTTCGCTTTTCATCTCATATTGATGGAAGAAATGCATTCAAAATCAACCCATATTCATGGAAGAAATGCATTAATCTCTTTTGCCATTAGCTAAATATGGGCTGTGTTTACAACATTTTGCCATCAGCTAATTATGGGATGTATTTACAACTCATTCAAAATCAACCTATATCGATGGAAGAAATGCATTCATCTCTTTTGTTTTATTCTCTATTTCCTTCGCTTCTCCGTGCAACTGAAGTTACTGAGCACATCCTATTTGTCACTATAACATGATACTGAGATAACCATTCAACAGATGAAAGCAACAAAAGGAAGCAAACAGGGAAGGCCTGAAACATATAAATGAAACAATTTCTTTTGTGTCCACTATCTACTTCAAATTTTCATCAAGATATATATACAAATTATAACATGATGAATTCCCAGAAATAGATATATGTCTCAAAATGTTGAGAAATTATAATACATATGCGTGTGTGGTTGTGTGCATGACAGGGATAGAGAGAAATATTCCAAAAAGTTACAAAGAAACAAAAGAAACACCTGTAGTTGGGTAAAAACTAACCAGTAAAGCTTGTATATCATAGACTAAACTAGTTGGGCTACCCCTAGACTTGGGTATCATCGATAATATCTCTTATATATATATATATATATATATATACACACACACACACACACACACACACACACACACACACACACACACACACACACACACACACGCACACACACTGAACAATAGGAAACGAGCAGCAACAACACCAACAATAGGAAACAAGTAGCAATAACACAACAACAAAAAAATGTGTTAAGTGACCATTCAAGTGGCACCTGATATTTCTCTAGTCTAACTGATCACTATAATGATATATAGGTCACGAGAGAAAGTAGCTCATATACAACATATCACTCAAGACTACTGTCATTGCCATATTACTTTCTAAAAAATTAGATCTTACAGTATTAGTCAAAAACTTTGAATATTTTCGAGTAATATCACTGATTGTTGTTCTAGTGAAATCAAATCCTTTATAATATTAGTGATTGACATACTACGATCATATATTACTTTCTCAAAAATCCAATCCTTTATAATATTAGTCAAAAATTAAATCCAATTCTGAAAAAAAATTTACTAAAAAAATAGAATATTACACCTTATACAAAAAAAATTCGTCCAATCCAATAGAGAACCACAACTACTCAAAGTAATAAAAATATATTACAAGAGGTTACCAAAGACGAGATGGTGAGAACCAATTATCGATGATCTACCCAAAAGGATTTCTCTTCGATTTATGCTATTAGTTTTCTTTGCATTTTTATAAATATTGTTTTGAATTAAAAATGTACTAGCCTATTTTGATCCTGCTGTACCTAAATTCTGGCTATGCCACTGGTTATATTTGCATTTATGTTTTCCTTTATCTTTGTAGAAATATGCCAGTAGATAAATCTTGGATGCAATCAGGGAGGTCAACACAAAAGTATTTTGATGGAGTTGCATTTTTTATCGACTATGCTTATAATCATATGAAGTACGATGACCTAAAAATTATTGTCCTTGCAATAAATGTAGCAATAGATTTAGACTAATTCGGAATGAAGTGCACCAACATCTTCTTTATAATGGTATAAAGTCTACTTATACAGAATGGTATTTACATGGGGAGGGTGAGGATTCCAGTAGTGGTGACAGTGGTGAAACTCATAGTACTCATAATGACAGTGATGAGTTTAACACGCTAGAGCCAATTGATGACATACAAGGCTTAATAGAAGAGGTTATGCAGCAAGACCCAAATGGAGAAGCAGAAAAGTTTTACAATTTGTTAGGAGATGCAAAAGAACCATTATACCGAGGTTGCGAAACTTTTTCCAACCTATCTTTTATTGTCACCTTGATGCACATCAAATGTATCAATTTATGGAGTAACAAGTCTTTCGACATGTTGCTTGAAGTGCTTAAAAAGCATTTCCTTTTTGTGAGAAGTTGCCTACATCCAATTATGGTGCTAAGAAGATCGTTAAAGATCTTGGTCTTCATTACGAGAAGATTGATGCGTGCAAGAATGATTGTGTAATTTATTATAAAGAGTTGGCCAATGCTTCACAATGTCCAACATGTCATCTGTCTAGATGGAAGTCGCAAGGTACAGTTGGTAAAAAGAAAGGCAAGAAAGTTCCGTGGAAGGTTTTGCGGTATTTTCCAATCACTCCAAGACTTCAAAGATTATACATGTCTTCTAAGACAGCCGGAGATATGCGATGGCATCATGAGCACCGAGTGAAAGATGGGGTCCTTAGGCATCCAGCAGATTCAGAAGCTTGGAAGGACTTTGATAGAAGACACGAGTCTTTCGGTAATGAACCACGCAATGTCAGACTTGCTTTGGCTACCGACGGATTCAACCCTTTTGGCAATATGAGTTTGAGTTATAGCACTTGGCCCATTATTTTATTTCCATACAACCTTCCTCCATGGTTGTTAATGAAAGAGCCTTACATTTTCTTGTCATTACTAATACCAGGACGAAAGGGACCTGGTCATGATATTGATGTATACATGAGGCCGTTGATTGATGAATTGCTTCTGTTGTGGGAAGTTGGGGTTGATACATATGACATATCTACAAAGCAGAATTTTCAGATGAGAGCTTCAATAATGTGGACAATAAATGACTATCCTGCATATGCATATATGTCAGGTTGGAGTACACAAGGAAAATTAGCTTGCCCCTGTTGTGCCAAAGATACTGTATGGCGTAGTTTAAGAGCTGGAAAAAAGCGATATTATATGGGTCATCGACGGTTTTTACCGTTAGATCACCCATGGCGTATGCAAAAGAGACTATTTGATAATACGAAGGAGAGGAGGGTGGCTCCCACTCGTCCATCAGGTGTTGATATTGTAAATGAGCTTAGTGAGCTCACAGAAATTACTTATGGTAAGCATGGACCTAAACAAAAAATACTTGGGTTTGGTGTAAACCATAATTGGAAAAAACATAGTATTTTTTTCAAATTGCCTTATTGGGAAACACTTTTGCTGCGCCATAATTTAGATGTCATGCACATTGAAAAGAATATATTTGATAATGTGTTTGGCACGATGATGAACATTGATGGTAAGACAAAAGACACATTGAATGCTCGTAGGGACCTCCAAAAAATGGGTATAAGGCCGACACTTCATCCTAGAGAAGACGGGGAAAAGACTGTTTGGGAAAAAGCAGATTATGAATTAACAAATGAAGATAAGAAAATTGTGTTTCTATGGATGTTGGACCTGAAAGTTCCGGATGGATACTCTGCTAATTTATCTCGGTGTATTAATGTGGGAGAATGTAGTATTTCAGGCATGAAAACTCATGACTGTCATGTATTTTTTGAGACGCTACTTCCACTTGTGGCACGAGAATTATTGCCTAAAGATGTATGTGAAGCTTTGATAGAGCTTAGCTACTACTTTAAGGGATTATGTGCTAAAGTATTGAAAATAGAAGAATTGGAAATTCTGGAGACTCAGATCGTCTTAACTCTTTGCAAATTGGAAAAAATATTTCCTCCTTCATTTTTTGATATCATGGTTCATCTATCCTATCACCTAGCATGGGAAGCAAAAGTCGCCGGCCCAGTACAGTTTAGGTGGATGTATCCAGTCGAGAGGTAGTCTAGTCTTACGTACCTTATAAATTTTGTTTTAATTTATTTGTTTCTTGTTTGTCATCTAACCAAATATAATTTGACAATACATTTGTAGATATTTACACAAATTAAAGCGCTATGTTCGTAATAGGGCTCATCCAGAAGGATCTATGGCAGAAGGGTGCTTGGCAGATAAATGCACAACCTTTTGCTCTCGATATTTAAATTCAGTTGAAACTAGATTTAGCCGCATAGATAGAAATGATGACGGAGGCCAACCAACTGCATCTATTGCACAAGGCCTATCCGTATTTATCCCTACTGGTAAAGTTTTCGGAAAAGGCAAAACAAGAGAGATGAGTATTGAAGAACACAGGGCTGCCATATTTTATGTCTTAACGAATACTGATGAGCTGGAGCCTTTTGTTCAGTAAGACTCTTATTTACCATTTTTAAATTCATATTATATATAACTATAACTTGTATTAATTTTTTAAATCATATTTCAGAGAGCATAAGGAAATCCTACTTGAATTGGGCGATCAGGACATAGATGGGTCACATAGACTTCATTTTGCCAAATGGTTCAAAACAAGAGTACGAAATATCAAATTTAGTTTTTTTTTTGTGCTATGATAATATGCTCATATTTTGAACTCATCTTATAGGTTGAACAACTACACAAGGACGGAAAAGCTAGTAGGGAAATGCTTGTTTTAGCCTGTGGTCCTGAGAGGCGAGCAACTTATTACCCTGGTTATAACATGAGTGGTTTTAGGTTTCATACATTGGAACGTGATGAGACTAAAAAGACTCAAAATAGTGGTGTGATGGTTCAAGGAGAGAACGAAAAAGATGATGTTGGATGGTACGGAAACTTGATAGAGATTATTGAACTTTGTTATGTTGACAAGAAGAGGGTTGTATTGTTCAATTGCAATTGGTACGATACAACCCAAAATGGAAGAGGTTACAAGATTGATCGCTATGGGATAGTAAGTGTTAACACAACACGAAAGTTTCATACTAAGGAACCATTCGTGTTAGCTTGCCAAGCAACGCAAGTTTTCTATGTTAGAGGCATTAAAAACAAAGCTTGGAGTGTGGTGATAGAAACAAAGCCTAGAAATGTTTATGAAATGGGTGATGATGAGCTGGAACCATACCAAGAAGAAGTGACTCGAAGGCATATCATGACAACCAACCAAGTGGAAGATGAAGCCAACCAAGTAGAAGATGATGAAGCAGCTGGTCATATGGATTTGGAATGAGATTTTTTTTTATGCTTGTAGTCTTACCTATTTATGTTCTTTTCAATAATAGTAGGACACCATGATTGTAAATCATAAACTTTAATGAAGATTGATTTTTTTTTGTTATTGATTTGAATTAAATTGCATTTTTATCTAATTTTATTCAGATTTATGTTGTTTCCTGTATTTTCAATTATATATAGGTTGTCACATTGTTCAGTCATGACAAGAAAAACAAGAAGTACCAATAGAACATCCACCAATTGCCAAAGAGAGCCATGTAGATCATCTCCAGAACAACTTAATCCCATTCGATCATCTAATCGAAATGCAGTACAAGAAACACATGACAATCAAGAGCCGGTTCATGAAACTCAACCAACCAATGCACAAGGTAGAGCCTATGTTATTTGACTTTAATGATCCAATATGTACTATTTTGCTAATTGTCCTACTCTATTTGAATAGGTTCAACGGTTGGAAAGAAAAGAGGCAGAGGAAAGGCTAAGGGTGACAAAGGACGAGGCATGGCCATTGAAGTATATGAAGGAAGGTAAAATGTTTAAATTATTGGTTTGCTTTCTATGCTTGTATGCTCTGTTGACTGTTGGTTCATATATGACTGATATTGATACCGTCATATATGATTGATACTGTTGGTTCATATATGATTGATGCTGAAAGTAAATCTACAATCTCTCTCAGATACTGATAAGACCAATACCACCAATAACACCAATACCAATACCAGATTGATGTTGATATTGGTATTGGTACAGATTTGAAGGTTTTGTTGCTGGTATTGGTGTTATTGATTTATATAAATGTTTAAATCAACTTTAATGAAGTATATACTGGAAGTATATACTGTTGGTTCATATATGATTGTAGCTACAGATTTGAAGTTTCCATGAAGTAGAACATTCAGACTGATCAATTATTCAACGAAAAACATTATTACACTACCAAGTTATTTCCACCTGTTGTGATTTAACTGAGCAAATACAAATATACATCACCACCAGAATCTTTTGTTGTATATATTATATCAGTTGATCAACATTCAGCAGCAGAAGGATCCCATGGAAAACCCAACAATTATTATTTACTAGACTCCATTACATCATATTAGCACTACATAAAAACTGATTACTAGACAGCATGCACAAAGCATGATTACTCGATTTTTGCAGGTAAATTTACACTTCACCGAAGCGCTGTCCTCAACCAGAAACTAAGTGGCGTTAGATGAACTAGCTTCCGTTTCCATCTTGCACAACTATGTTCAACTCCAAAAGTACACTGCTTTTTCAACTTTTTGAACAAGTATACTTGTTATTCCACAGGCAGAACTGTGATCCTCGTCGTTCAAAACTATATATAGCTACGGAACTTTGTCAGGATTCTGTCAAAGAGAACCTAATCTCCATTAAGAGCACCAGAATACCTCATCTGCTTGTAACCAATGCCTCCCTCGAATCAACAGGCCATAAATGGAAGAACATCGTAACCACTCTGGTAGAACTTGAGCACCACTGCATGGTTTTCCTCTCATGGTTGTCGATGAAACATTATTTATATATTAATAAACGAATAAACTTTTTATATTATTTATCCTCCATCATGGTTTATGTCCTCCATCTTCACCACCACTTTTCCTCTTTACTCCACCACCATCTGCTGTTTGACCTCTCTACTCCATCAATCCATCATAGCCACCATCATTTCCTTACTACCTTCTTCCTCCATCCGCCTCTATAACCTTGAGTAGGGATGGCAATGGACGAGTGGAAGTAGGAGGGACCGAATGACAAAGGAGAGAGGGAGGCGAGGGAGTAGATGAGTGTCAAAGAAAGTGGACTCGGGAGAGGAAGGTTACACTTGATTTAAGGAGATCTTATTTTGGTGAATTGTCCATAGCCTCCTAACTTTGGATTATATTTTCGGCCATGGAAATGTTTTATATGCTAAAAGTTACTATCTTATGATAATTTGTTCATTGTTGGTCATAATCACACTCGCAGAGTTTTCTTTTCTTCTTCTTTTTTTTTTTTTTGGGGGGGGGGGGGGGGGGGGGGGGGGGTGGTTCCCGAAAATCAAGAACATAATTTTTTTTTAAAGTTCATACTATTTTATAGTTAACTACATAAAGTTTAGAGAAAACTTCCAAAAAAAACTCAATGCTACGCTATTTTGCTCAAGTACGGATAAGGACAAACGATGGATACAGGATAAAAAAATTTGTGGATTGGTACAATAAGTAATGGCTTATTCACCTGTATTACACGACTATGAGCACGATATGAATACATGCATCATTTTGCCGTGCCTGCACAACATAAATGGTAGGGCATCCAAATGCTGATCGATACTGTTTATCACAACCTACATGTTCTGGAACATGAATGGATCAAAACTTATTTAGTGGTCTCATCTGTTTTATTCTTTGAAACTCGTTATATATGTGTGTGTTTTATTGTTCCAAGGTGCCCTTTCTTTATAAACACCTGCTGCTTGGGCATTGTGCAATTTCCTGAGAGAGATACATTTATAGGGCCTTTGCTTTGCCAAGCATTCCTCAACTCTGTAGTTTGTTGATTTCTTTCTTCTTATTATTACTGATGTCAATGCCTTCATCTTAACCTTATCAGGCACATCTTCAACCCTTCGGAAGCTATTGTGATGTAATGCTTGAAGGCTTGTCATTTTGGGTTTCATCGAAAAACATTATTACAATACTAATCTCAGATTGATGTTGATATTGATGTTGGTTCATATATAATAGCTACAACAGGTGGAAATAACTTGGTAGTGTAATAACACCAATACCAGCAACAAAACCTTCAAATCTGTAGCTACAAAACCTTCAAATACAATTACAACTATAAATCAATAAAATATAAATCTACGATGATAAGAAATACATGAAAAGGTAGTAACAGTTAGTGAAACTGTAATGAACATAAGCCATAAATCATGGTGTATGCTAACTGATAAGGTCAATAGAGTAATTTCATGACAAAATCCACTTGGAGTAACAATTTTCAAGTAATTTCATTTTTACCTTCGTTTATTCGTATCGTGTCATGATTAGCAATGCCACTTCCACATATTTTATTGTGTATTATATCATTTACGGATACGACACTACGAACACGGTCATGGTAGAACATGAAAAAGTTAATTTTCTAATTAGTTATTTTGGTAAATTTATATTGCATACTCATGTGCTTTTAATACCTAGGATCATTAAAAATGAAGCTGTAAGGAATATTGGTGTATTGTTCAAGCAAGAGATTAAAGGGCCATGGGTATACTTTTCTAAATATCCAAAGGAGGAATTGGATGTGTTGTTTGATCGGTTTAAGGAATCTGGCTATACTTATACATGCTCAAATGAAGAATTGAAGGCTGCATTCACTGACCATATTAAAAGAAATTATGCTGACTGGATGTGGAATTTGAGAAAACCAATATTTGAAAAGTATAAGAGTACTGGAGAGAGATATGCTAATCGTCCAGAAAATGTACCTGATCCTGCAGTATGGAATGCAATGGTTGATGAATGGTTAAATCCTCAATGGCAGGTAACTGAACTTGAACTTTTACATATCAATTTAAGTCATTTCATATATCATGACATGGACTTTGACATATCACATGTAGAGTTCTTATATTGAATGATAGATTAATTTTCCATGGCATGACTAGTATTTGTGTGTGAATATTTATGAATTATTTATTGAGTGGTAGATTAATTCAAATGAGGAATTATTTTATTTTGCAGGATCAAAGTAATTCAAACAAAACAAACAGGGGAAAATCAACAATTGTGCACACCACTGGCTCAGTTTCCTTTGCCAAATTCAAAAAAGATGAGGTATAAAAGTAGAATGCTCCCAAATTTTTTTGTATATTGTATATTTTCATGTCTATATATATTTTTTGCATATTTTTTGTTGCTTCGGTTTGTGGGAGGTAAGATTTTTCAGGTATTAGCTTAATATAATAAGAAAAACATAATAATATTTTCTCTTAACAGCTTGATCAAACTGGAATTGAACCTAGTCCAATTGAATGTTTCAAGAAGTTTCATATAAGCAAGGGAAAGGAGGAAGAAGGAGAAGTTTGGCG
The DNA here is from genome assembly GCA_029216955.1 of Iris pallida. Lineage (NCBI taxonomy): Eukaryota > Viridiplantae > Streptophyta > Magnoliopsida > Asparagales > Iridaceae > Iris > Iris pallida. Next base: position 11,019 of record JANAVB010021828.1, on the reverse strand, counting down.
AAGTGAGAAGGCAAAAGAAATCTATGTATGTTAGCCAACTTTTCATTCTTCACTGTGTTCTTTAAATGCATACCATATTCTGTTAATTTAGTGTGTTTGTAATATTCTATCGAGATTTTATATAATATTGTAGTAATTTCTATTGTGCAGGAAGCGATGGAAAACAAAAAAAGTACTGCTATAGAAGAAAATCTTAATGTCAATGACTGGGACATATATAGAGAGGTGATCGTACCTAGTCATGGTCGTGTACTTGGATTGGGGGGTGGTTTGAAAGGTAAAGATTTATATTCATCTGGCCAAAGTTGCAACAAGCGTAGGTGTGTTGAACGTGAAGAAAATCACCAGCAATTAAAAGATGAGCTGAAAGATGTGAAAGGTCAATTAAGCACTCTGCAAGAACAAGTTCAAATGTTATTAAACAATATCCAAAATTCTGATCATAGTGCAAGACAATCACCATATGCGGTATGTACACTTCTTTACGATTTTATAAGTTGCAAGTTGAGTTTAAATCTTAACTTCATTTAAATTACATGAGTTCTTATTGATTTTTTTTGTTGTAACAGGATAACGTTGGAAGTAATGGTTCGGATGCTAATCTTAGCGATGACGTTGAAGAATAATTCAAGCAAGCTTCAGTTTCATACAATTATTTTGATATTGCTATACGTAGACTTGGAAAAAAGATTGTATTTGGCATTACAAGTTTATTGTACATAAAATACGTTGTTTTCTTTGTGACACTTTTTTTCATATCAATGAATGATTAGAAGACTATCTTTTACTTTAGTTGTCAATGTATTCATGCTTTACTATTAATTTAAATTATGAGAAAAGTTAGTTATTTTATGACAATTATTTCTATCGGAATTAGTAATTGTCATGACATGTACCATTTTTGACGAAATTTTGGACCAACATATATAGACATCGTAAAAACATAATTCCGATGTTATTTTTTATATATTTCCAATTACTATTGCTATCGGAAAAACAAAATTACGACAACCCTTGTACATCGAAAATGATGTTTAATCGTCATTTTCGACAAAAAAATTTACAAGATAAATTATCGCAAAAAAATAATTTTGATTACACATACTTTAATTTTCGACGATTTTCTTTCATCGCAAATAATCTCAAACATTTTCGAGGATCTCCTTTTGTTGGAAATAACCTTACAATCATTTTTCCGAGCAACTAAATTCTTTTTCGTCTATCGCAAATAGTATTTTCGAGAAACAGTAATTGTCGGAAACGTAGTCGGAAAATAAAATGTTCGTCGTGTTTGTAAACATTTGTGACTACCAATTCATTAATTGCGAAGGCGTACACTTATCGGAAATATCCATCCGTCATATATTCATAAAGCTCATTTCCGATAATGGAAAAACAAATACGAGGGGTTAGTTTCTATCGCTAATACTCTCATTCCCGACGGTTGGTCGGAAAACTACCTTTTTCGACCAGAGCGTTTTCGAGGGCATACGACGGCCATATACCCTCGGAAAAGATTATTCCCGACGGCAAATGGCCTATTCCGAGAAAGTTTGGCCTTCAAAAATGAGGGTTTTTTTTGTAGTGCTCCCGGGCCCGATGGTTTGTCAAGATCGGTGCTGTGGTCAATCGCTTCTTCAATTCATCAAATGCGGCTTGACACTCGTCTGTCCATACAAACACCTGATCTTTGCAAGTTAATCGAGTCATAGGCCCTGCTATTCGAGAGAAATCTTCTACGAACCGTCGATAGTAACCCGTAAGTCCGAGGTAACTTCTCACCTCAGAAGCTGATGTAGGAGCGGGCCATGATTCGACTGCTGTAATTTTCTCAGGGTCCACTGATATACCATCACCCGTAACAATATGACCAAGAAATGATACCACCTTGAGAAAGAAATCACACATGCTAAGTTTTGCGAAAAGTCGCTCATTCCTCAATGTTTCTAAAACTATCTGTAGGTGCTGCTCATGCTCCTCTTGACTCTTGGAGTAAATCAAGATATCATCTATAAAGACTACTACAAATTTTCCCAAGTACTGGTGAAAGATATTGTTCATTAAATTCATGAAGACTGCGAGAGCATTGGTCAAACCGAAAGGCATGACCAAGAACTTGTAGTGTCAATACCTTGATCGAAAAGCTGTCTTTGCAATGTCTTCCTTCCGAACCTTCAATTGGTGATAGCCCGATCGTAAGTCAATCTTGGAGAATACTTTTGCTCCACTCAGTTGATCAAATAGATCATATATATACGGCAAGGAATACTTGTTCTTCACCGTCACTGCATTCAATGCTCTGTAGTCGATGCCCATGTGCACTGTCCCTTCTTTCTTAGGTACAAAAAGAACGGGTGCTCTCCACGGTCACGCACTGACACGAACAAAGCCTTTCTCTAATAAGTCGTCAATCTGCATTTTCATCGATACCAACTCTTTGGGCGCTAGCCGATAAACTCGAGATGAGACAGGCTTGGCTCCCAAAATAAGCTCAATAGAGAACTCAATATCTCGGTCAGGTGGCAGTCCTGGCAATTCCTCAGGGAATACATCTTCGAACTCTGTGATAATAGGATGCTGAGGGGTGTCATGCATCATCATATGAGTCCCCAATACGGGTGCATCACAACTCTCTTCGTCTTCTTTGGTGAACTCAAACTCCTCCGCATTCGGTGGTCTAAAGATAATACTGCTCCTATGGTAGTCTATGAGAGCGAAATGCTGGCTCAACCAATCCATTCTAAGAACCACATCAAATATCGGCATAGGGAATACAAGAAGTCGTGCCATCATCTCTCTGCCACTTATCACTACAGGACAAAGTCTACAAACACTACTAACAGGTACAACTCCTCCTCCAGTGAGGATTTTAACATTCTTAGCTAAGGGTGTGATGGAAATACTGTGTCTTGTGGCAAAACTAGTGGCTATAAATGAATGAGTTGCTCCAGTATCAAATAATGTAATAGCAGAAAAAGATGCAACTAAAACCATACCTGCTATAACCTCTACCTCTGCCTCTATATCCTCAACAGCAAGTGAGAATACCTGTCCATAATTTTGTCCTGGGCCCAGAGCTCTGGCCTTGTTGTACTGTACGCCTTGAGGAGGCAATGGTGGACGAGGTGCTCCTGCTACAGGCCGTTGTACTGGAAGAGCTGGGGCTATAGGCCTCGGGTTCTTCCGAGCATGTACTATTGCCTGTTGCTCCGGACAGTCCTTGAGCATGTGCTGATTGGATCCACATCTCAACCACAATCTAAGGCGAGTCCTGCGATCATTCTGGAGATGTCCTTGCTTTCCGCAGTAATGGCAAACGGGCTTCTGATAAGGTGAGGTCCTCTGCTGGAACTGTCCTGTGGCCCTCCTAATAGGTCTACTCTGTGTATCTCGGGCTGGTCTAACTGCTGGTGTATGACGTCTCGAGGTCTGCTGCTGCTCCTTGCAAAGAATCTTCCGAGCACGAGCTTCATCCAGGATAGCTGAATGGGGGACTTGAGACTGGGTAGTCGTATAAGACTTGAGCTATGGTACAAGCCCCTGGTGAAATCTTCTTGCCTTCTCTAACTCCGTCGAAATCAATCCTGCACCAAATCGACTCAGGCGATTGAACTCTGAGTCATACTCATCAACTGTCAAATTTCCTTGCTTCAGATGAAGGAACTGGTCGTAGAGACCATCTTGAACATGGATAGGGAAAAACCTGTCAAAAAATGCATCATAGAACTACTTCCAGGTGATCCCAGTGCCTAATCGTCTCTCTTCCGCCTTCCACCAGTGGTGAGCATTATCTTCTAACAGTAGGTCTACTGCTGTCATCCAATCTCGAGCTGGCAACTGGGATGCCTTCAGTAGCTTCTCTGTACTAATAAGCCACGGTGACACCTCTAATGGCTTCTCCGTTCCTCTAAAGGCCTTGGGGTTCATATCTGTAAAATTTTTGATAGAGTCTTCATAAGGATGCAGAGCTGGTGCTGGTACTGGAGGTGGTGGTGGAGGTCTAGCTAATGCTGCCATCATCATCTGTTTCATCAGCTCAGTCTGCTGCCACTGAGCCTGTATTATGGCGTACATAAACTGAGAAGTAGGGCTCCCATCATTCGGTGGTGGAGGCATCTGAGGTACCGACTATAGGGGAAAATGTTGTGGGAATGGTGGTGGTGGAGGCAGTGGTACATTCCCTTCTGGTGGCATGGTAGTAGTCTACCCATCCTGGCTGTCTGGGGTACTACGATCTCTGGATACTCCATCGTCGATGTCGTAGTAGGCTACGACTGTCCTGGCTGGTATGGTGTCGCTGGAGTCATGAGAGTGGATTTTGTCCCTCCAGAATAGCCTCTTCACCAGATGTGAGGGCCAAGGCAGAAGTGCGTCCGCTTCTTAAATGCATACTGTTGGCACGAGGAAGATTAGTTGATATTACGAAAGATTAGATATGAGGTAAATTAAATAATCAAGGAAGTTTCGAAAAGATTGGAAGTCAAGAGGTAGTAATAGTTCTGGATGAGATATTCATATTCCTATATGCAGGCTTATTGGGCATAGTCATGTAACCCAACAATATTAACGTAGACCTGCATGGGCCACCACAAAAATATGTAACACCCCAGTCCCAAAATACGTAGGACCAAGTACTTGAACATGCCAGCTGCACATTTTGAAGAATACTCCAATATATGGATTCCTCACATATGTACATAAGCTGTAAATAAAATAACCACAGGCCAGAAATATATAATCTAACCTCATCATAGCTCAATAAAGAGGATAATAGAGTCCAAATAAATAAATAAGAGTATCAAAAGATAGCAGGGTGAACATGCTCACTCCAAACAGCTATGAAGAATAGTCTCATAAGATCGGAGTCCAACCTCTACAAAATAGAAAGAAAAGAGATGTAAAAATAATGTCCACTAATGTCTCAAATAAAGAATAGGCTAGAAATCAGTAGGGACTACCTCGTCATCAATGTAGGATAGCTCCAACGTCGCTCCGTACTCCTGTGGAAAATCGTCTAAACTAGAGAGATAACCAGGTCCTCAGAGGGACGTAGAAAGATACAAGAAAAACACTATGCCATATAAACTGTGATAATATAATAAGAGAAAAAGGTATGCATGCAATCGGGCTCCTCACCATTCTACTGTGAATATGCAGTTGAGATACAATCCTTCGACGCATGAACCCTGGCTATAAATGGGATCGGCATAGTTCCTGTAGAAGGCACCAGAGGCCAACGTCCATAACGCTATGGAAGCGTCAGAGGGCACCATGTGCAAGGGCTACGTCCATAACGCTCTGGGAAACGTCAGATGGCGCCTGGAGCCTGCGTCTCTAGAGGAGCGCACAGGTAATCAGGGAAGTACAAAGAAGCCCATACGTCAGGTATTGTTCTCCCCACCCAATGCCTAGTATCATCATCTCCATGACTGATATGAACCTCTAGTAACCTCCAAGTCTTCTAACATGCAATTCTATTGGCAGTTACTCCTATCCGTCGCACGCTCCACACGTATCGGTGGCAAGCGACTACACGGGTACGTATCCTACATGTGACTCACAACATATGGTAAGCAAGTGTCAAGGCCGTATGAGATATACCAATACCTCATCATTAATGGGAGGTCACTAGACTAAGTCAATGTAAGAGAAATAAATAAAAGAATAAAAAACGACCGATAGAGTCGCTTGCACCCAAGTGTGACTTGGACGCACAGTTTAGATATCAAGAAATAAGAAATGCTGAAAATAACAACTAAAAATAAGAATATAATAATCACAGAGTAGGGTGGCAAGGTATCTTGTCTGATGGTGCAAAGTGGCAAGTCTAGGTAATCACAATGTCATCCAAGAAATGTCACAATATCCAAACAACTCCGGACGCTGAAACAAACCTCAAAAATGCACTCGGTGTACAAGATATACCTAGGAAATGCCTGTCCAAAAGTCTAATTCTGGAACAGGAGCAAAATCGTAATTTCGGGTTAAAACGAAGTCCGCCGTTGGACCCGCTTTGCACCGAAACGTGCGCCAAAGTCTATGGTCTCTAAAGTCGTCAAACTTCATGTCTACGGGTTTAGTTTGAGGAGAGGAACTCAACGGTATGTCCAGTTTTGTATTCCGATGAGCCGTATACAAAATTGTCCGTTTGAGTGGGGTCGCGGGCCCGCCAAAAATGGTTCCGATTCGACCTTCTCAGAATCGAGCCAAACTTGGCACACAGGTTCAAAATTTCGATCCGAACCTGTTGATACAAGTTTTGTCTCGAATCGACGACTGTACACGATGTTAGGGCAAAGTTTGTAAATTGGCGATACGGGGGTATCTCGACGAATACAGACTGTTTTATCGCGCACACACGACAAAACTGAGTTCCGTCAGTTCCTACACGTCGGCAACGTCCATACGCACCTTTCGATGTATATAGCGCACGACCATGCCGCCCGGTTTCTCGGAGGTGCACGCCATATCGGACAAAATTCAGAAAATTAATATAAATTAACATAGGTTTTTTCTCAACTTCAACATCAATTTACTTTTTACATGTTAATCGAAACGATGATCAAGAAGATGCGTTACGATCTCGGTTATGTTGTCTTTTACTATTTTTAATTAGTTTCTGCAATTATTTACTGCACAACAAGAAAATTGGCCGACAAGTTATCATTTTACAATAATTTTTAGTACTACAGAAAACAGGTTTTTCTTCAACTTCGTCTCGATTTTTGAGCAAGTTGATGGGTTGTTTCAAAATCCACCTGGAGGACCTCAAAGAGGGTTAAATCTACTTTTCATAAAATCTTAAGGATCGAAAATCGGTGCTTCGAGTAAAAAGTTACGTCGTAGGGAAGTAGGGTACCTTGAGTGGGAAAACTGCTCGTGGGTGACGTGGGGCTGACTTCGGATGCTCCGTTCGTCGTGCACAAGACTCCATCGCTGGCGAAACGAACTCATAGGCGAAGAGGGTAGGATCAGCCGCAACTTTCATTTTGGAAGTTTAGGGTTTTGAGGTTTGTGGAAAAAGTTATATATATAACAAGTCGGGTCCACTCCTAATGCTAATAGCATTTGGATTAATAAGTTCTCACAGGTTCGGGTGCTGGTGTATATATGCGCGTGAGCGGGGCTCCTTTTTGCTACAGTAAATTTTGGGGGGGGGGGGCGCCCACTTAAGTGGGTGGCCTAATTATTTTTTTCTTTTTCTTATAACTTCTTTAAACGTTTACATTAGCACTTAAGTGCAATTGGCTCAGCCATGGCCGCCCCTTGCTGGGGTATGGCCGGCCCCACTCTCTTTTCTTTTTTTTTATTTTTTTTAAAAGCAATTACATATATATAGTTATATGTATATATATATATTTTTTTTATATATAGTTATATATAGTTATATGTATATATATATATATTAAAATATATATCTATATATATATATATATATATATATATATATATATATATATATATATATATATATATATATATATATTAAGCTAGCAAAATTATCTCAAACATTTACGATAAATTCCTAAAAATCCTAAATTTAATTATATTCCTTATTTAATAGAAATACGCACATACACACATATAATAATATATATATACACACATACATCAATTATACTAATAAACTAGTAGCATATAAATCCATAACTAATGAAATACGCCAACTTCGTGATTATGAGAGGAATTAGCCAACCCATGACTTGGAGCTGGCAGCAGTAGTGTTTGCACTTAAGCTTTGGAGACACTACTTGTACGGAGATAGGATGGAGATTTTTACCGACTACAAGTGCCTGAAGTATGTTTTCACCCAAAAGGATCTTAACATGCGTCAGAGGAGGTGGCTAGAGCTACTTGTGGATTATGATGTCAACATGCAGTATCATCCTGGAAAGGCCAATGTAGTTGCAGATGCATTAAGCAGGAGAGCCGGCATTTATTTCCTTACAGCGCAGCCAGAGTTATTGTCAGATCTTCAGAAGATGGGTATTGAAGTTGTCCTTCCTACCAGTGTGGCATTGATGGCCAGTATACAAGTTCAATCTAGTATAGTCGAGAGGATCCGGATAGCGCAATCAACAGATTCCAAGCTTCAGCAGCTCATAGTAGAGTGTGAGACAGAACGAAGGCCAGAATTATATATCCATGAGGGTGGTACATTTCGACATGGGAGGCGTCTTTGTGTACCCAGTGGTGATATCAGGCGGGAGATCATAGCAGAGGCTCACAGTTCTCAGTATTCGATTCATCCGGACGGTATAAAGATGTACCGTGATATCCGGCAGCACTTTTGATGGAATGGCATGAAGAGGGAGATAGCCCAATTTGTCTCTCGGTGTTTGGTTTGCCAATAAGTTAAAGTTGAACATCAGAGGCCGGCTGGACTTCATCAGCCCTTGTCGATTCCAGAATGGAAGTAGGAGCATATAACCATGGATTTTGTGACTAGATTACCTAGGTCCCCGGCCAGTAGACATATTATTTGGGTTATTATAGACAGGCGCATGAAAGTGGCTCACTTTCTTCCGTTCAGAGTTGGTCAGTCGACAGCTCAACTAGCAGAGATGTACCTCAGGCAGATCGTCAGATTTTATGGTGTACCAGTCAGTATCACCTTGGACAGAGATTCAAGATTTACGTTGCACTTTTGGCGTAGCCTGCAAGAGAGTTTGGGAACTCACCTCCAGTTTAGCTCAGCTTATCATCCGCAGATAGATGGTCAGTCAGAGCGTACCATACGAACCTTGGAAGATATGTTGAGATCTTGTACACTCGACTTCGGTGGTTCGTGGAAAGATCACCTGCACTTAGTGGAGTTCTCGTACAACAATATTTTCCAGGCCAGTATCCAGATGGCACCGTTTGAGGCATTGTATGGTAGGAAGTGTCCATCCACGCTAGCATGGGACGATGTTGGAGAGAGGTAAATGCTCGGTTCGGAAATGATTGGTCAGACGGTTGAGGTGGTCAGGAGAGTTAGAGACCATCTTCGCGTCGCACAAGATCGCCAGCGCCATTGGGACGATTCTCATCGACGACCCCTTAAATTTTTCGTCGACGACCATGTATTCCTAAGGATTTCGCCTAACCGTGGCGTCAGTCATTTCGACATGCGGGGAAAGCTTAGTCCTAGGTATATAGGGTCGTTCGACATTTTGGAGCGAGTAGGTGATGTGTCCTATCGTCTCCCTCTTCTACCATCGTTACGTGAGGTGCATGACGTGTTCCACGTATCCCAACTACGATGGTATATCCCGGACCCGAGCCACATCCTGGATTATTCGGAATTGGTTGTTGATACCAACCTTTTGTATGAGAAGAAGCCCGTGTCTATATTGGACCGGAGAGAGAAGATACTCAAGAACAAGACTATTAAGTTAGTCCGTATTGCTTGGGGTCATCACTCTTTGGGTGAGTCAACGTGGGAGCATGATGATGATATTCGATCGCGATATTCCGACCTGTTAGACTCGTAAGGTATAATGTCTTCCTTATGCCTTATGCTCTCAATTTCCTGCTTGAATGAATGATTGCTTGATTGATTGTCTTGTTATAGCTTGTTTGTGATTAGTATAGCATGTCCTTGCCTCTCTAGCCTCTAAATTAAATTCCGAGGACAATTTTTTTAAGGTGGGTAGAGTTGTAACGGCCGTAGTTCGTATTACGTATATTGGTATACGTGTACGTATCTTGATTCATGGCATGTCACATTGCATGGTTTATTTTGGTGTCTCATTGCATGGTTCATGGCTTGGTTCGGTTTGCATGGTTTGGCTAAGCTTGGTTTTCATGTGAACCAACCCCCACCTACCCACTCTCTTCCTTTGTTAGCCGCCCACTCTCTCTCTCTCCTTATTTACTTCTTCATTATTTTTTCTTCTTCCTCACCATTACTCTCCACCTACCAGAGAGAGGGCTTACACAAGTGCAACTTACTTCATGGAGAAACTCAAATTTTGTTGTTCCATTATTTTCCCCCTGAGATTCTAAGTCTCTTTAGTACTTAGCATTTTCAAAGTCCATGGCTCATTTCAAGTAGATCTAAGTTTTTGGTATTTTGATCTTCTTGGTTTTGATCTTCTAAAACTTGGTTGTTTCCGAAATATAGAGTTCCATGTAGTAGGCATTCTGGGCTTACGCAAGTTTGGCTCTTGAATGGCTGGATTTCATCAAGTCTTGACCGAGACGGAGCTCGTTCGAGTTCCTGAGCTTTTACGCATGCTTGACTTGGCCTGGTAGAGAAGACGGAGTTTTACGCACACGTTCTAACGTGTTAGCGTAGTGTCTCAGCTTTACGCCCACGTTTAACGTGTTAGCGTGTTATTTCAGCCTTTTACGAACATGTTTTAACGTGTCCGCGTAGTGCCCCCTTTTTACGTACACGTAATTGCGTGCTAGCGTATTCGTTCCATGCCGAGTTCACTCGAACTCTGTGCTGGTGCACTCTCGCGTGCGTAGAGTCGTGCTCGCGTAGACTTTAGCTCGAGTAGACTCTCGCGTGCGTAGAGTTTCGTTCGGGTGTTTGCTCGCGTAAAATGCTTGTGCGCGTATAATCCCGCTTGCGTAAAGCTCGACTAGCGTAAACCCCACCCACATGCATCCTTGCTCACGTAGAACTATCTCTCCCTTACTCTTGCTCGCATAGATCCGTTTTACGCTTGAGGCCCTTGGCCTAGCGTAAAGGCTCACTCGCGTAGAGCCTTGAGCCCTTATGTACCGATTGTCTTTTATACCTTGCACTATTCATGAATTGACAAGCACAGATTGAGTGATATGACCGGACTAATGATGGTGCATGACATGACATGATATGGCACGACATAGCATGACATAACAAGATATGACAAGCAAGCATGATGGTAACTATAAAAGCTGTTGCGACGGCTTGCATGACATGACTATAATAAATAACCTGGACACCGTGGACGATTGTATTTGTATAATGAACCAGTATTATCTTGTATCATGTCTAGGACAGGGAACCCCAGAATACCATGGTCAGGGGTACCTACTTAATTG
>JANAVB010021827.1:0-106406 GCA_029216955.1 Iris pallida | reverse complement strand
ACAGTCGGTGGAGTATGACTGGGTTCCCCCCATGTGTTCGTACTGTGAGTGCTTTGGGCACGCTACTAGTGTGTGCAAGTATAAGGGAAAGGAGGTCGTCAGGCCACCGGCGGCTCAGATAGAGGCATCCGGGATGGAGATGGCTCCCAGCCACGTACCTGGGGAGACGTCGACAGACAGACATATGGAGGAGGACACGGTGATGGAGGTCGACAGGATCACCGCAGAGACAGGAGAGTACGCAAGGCGTGCTGGTCACTTTTAGGCCACAGAGGAACATGGTGACCAGGGGTATGAGCGCAGCTGGCAGTAGTCAGAAGGTGATGGAAGCTTCCACGGCGATCATGTTATACAGCAGCAGAAAAAGACATGCTCCGGCCACGCGGGAGGATATCCCCCAGGCGAGGGATCTGGACGACCAGACAGAGGCCAATCCTGACTGGGCTCTTACCCTTAGCAGGATTCAGGCACATCTCACTCCTTCCTCCATAGTGGATGCAGACATTGAGCAGGCGGATGAGACACTTCCCTCGAGTGTTGATCCAGACGAGTTTCAGGGGGACCCCTCATCTATTAATTAAATGTCGGTCCTAGCATGGAACATTAGGGGGGTGTTCCATTGGACGCTGGAAAGAGATTGGTAGAGTTTTGAGGAGAGAGGCATGTGACATAGCTATTTTGCTGGAGACGAAGATCAGAGGGGCCGCGATGCTCTCACGTAGGACTCCGACAAACTGGGACCATATTCACAACTTAGATCTTTACGATATGGCAAGGATCTGGGTTAGGTGGAACCGAGATAGCTGGGAGGGGTGCAGATACAAAAATCGGAACAACTCATTGGCATTCTTTTGAGAACAAAGGTGGGTTCCGCTTCATCCTGGGTGCTGTATACGGGCACAATGATCGAAGACTCCGGGAATCCTTGTGGGAGGACATAGTGCACCTGGGTCATATGGCGGACAGCATGCATCTTCCTCTGCTCATCATGGGGGACTTCAATGCTATGCTGCTTCGCCAAGAGAAGGTGGGGGGTCATCCTGTTCCGGATTCGATCTTATATGACTTCCAGAGATGTCTGCTTATGTCTGGGATGAGAGGGCTGGAGAGAGCTGGCCATATCTGGACCTGGCACAACAAGGCTACACAGAATCGGATTGTATGTCAGTTGGATCGGGCCTTGGGCAATAGTGAATGGTTTCGGTGCTTTCCTAATTCGGTGGCGGAAGGTCTTGCGGCTGGTACTAGCGACCACTCTCCTATCCGAGTGGGCCTCTGTGAGAGACCTACTATGCGGTTGAGGCCGTTTCGGTATAACAATAGCTGGTACCTGTCGGCGGGATATGAGGAGGTGGTTACGGAGGAGATACAGCACTTCCGGGAAGGTACGGCTCAGTTCCGCATGGTCCATAAACTCAAGAAGATCAAGCGAGCGCTCAGGGGTTGGGTGAAGATGAGACCGCAGTCTTCTCTGACGGAAAAGGAAGTCGAGCTTCGGGACACTCAGGTGGCTCTACAAGCTGACATTCTGAACGGGGAGTTGGCGGCTAAGGAGAAGTCCCTGATTGAGGAGGTCAGCATTATGAGATTGCAGGAGGAGATTAGTGCGGCACAGAGGGCAAAATATACCTGGCTCAAAGATGGAGACCGTTGCACCAAATTCTTCTATGATGCGATCCGCACCCGTCAGCACCGGAACAGCATTCCCAGGCTTCTGAATGGCGAGGGACTTCTGGTAGGGGACCCGGTGGAGATTCAGGAGGAGGCCGTCAGATTTTATTCTGACTTATACCAGCAGACGGATTACACTAGTACGTTCCCAGCCCTTGTCACGAAGAGGCTGGTGACGCACCATGAAAATAGCCTGCTATTGGCCCCTGTGAGATTGGAGGAGGTAGAAGACATTGTGATGAAGGCTAATCCTAACAAAGCACCAGGGCCTGATGGCTTCTCTTCAGGGTTCTTTAAGCGACACTGGGGTGTGCTTAAGTTCTATGTTTTGGAGGCGGTTCAGGAGTTCTTCGCGGAGGACAGGCTACTGAAGGAGATGAACCACACTTTCCTGACGCTGGTTCCTAAGAAGGAGGACGCGACCTCACTCGCAGACTTTAGACCCATTGCTTGCTGTAACTTTCTTTATAAGATTATTACTCATCTTATGTGTAGGCGTATGGAGGGAATTATGCAGGGTTTGGTGTCCCAGAATCAGGCAGCTTTCATCAAGGGTCGATCGATAGCGGAGCACAGCCTACTTGCACATGAGATGGTGAGAGAGTTCAGCAAACCTGGGGGAATGAAGGCTTGTGTGAAGCTTGATCTACAGAAAGTCTATGATACGGTCAACCGGGACTTCCTGTGTCACTTGATGCTCGCCATGGGGTTTGACGAGAGGTGGGTTGCGAGGGTGAGGGAGTGCATTTGCTCCCCTACTTTCTCAGTCCTCATCCATGGCACGCCACATGGCTACTTCAGGAGCAACAGGGAGTTGAGGCAGGGTGACCCCCTCTCACCGTACTTGTTTACCTTGGTGATGGAGTATTTCACATGCATGATTGACACCGGCGGTGCATAGCAAGAGGATCGTCCCCATATTCCAGTTGGTGAGATCGGTGGTCTCACATCTGATTTATGCTGACGACTTATTGGTGCTCCTCCAGCCTTCCATGCGGGGAATGAGAGCGCTATCAGACATTATGGAGGAGTTCGGGAGACTTTCTGGGCTTCAGTTAAATAGGGAGAAAAGCAGAGTCTACTTCAGTTCCCGATGCACGCTTAAGGAGGAGAGAGCCTTCGCTCTGGGAGTGGAAAACGGTGAGCTCCCAGTGAAATACCTGGGGGTCCCGCTGACGGTCAACTACGCCAGAGAGCAGGATTGTCACAGCTTGGTGGATTTTGCTCAAAGGAGAGTGGAAGGCTGGCAGGCTGTGGGTCTATCATTTGGCGGACGGATTGAGTTAGTGAGATCGGTTATTGCTGGCATCACGATGTTCTGGCTCCAGTCTATCCAGATAACGACGGCCACTATTCGGAAAGTGGAGTCTATCTGTGCCGACTTCATCTGGAGGGGAGGGATGCATGCGATCTCTTGGGACCAGCTATGTCGTCCTCGGGAGGATGGTGGAGTGGGACTGAGGCCTCTACATGCGGTCAGGAAGGCAGCTTGTGTGAAGATGGCTTGGAGATTCATCAAGGGGGGTCGTTTTGGGCGGAATGGATGGCGAACAGATACCTAAGACGGACTAACTTCTGGGCCTGCAGGATAGACAATAATTTTTCGGCCACGTTTAAGGCCATTCTGAGATGTCGGCCAGTGCTTAAGACCGCTATCTACAGGAACATGAAAGATGGGACGACCACTGATCTCTGGCTTGATCCTTGGTTGGGTTCCAGATCCTTGCTGAAGATATTGGGAGGACAGCTGGACAGAGAGGCGGGCAGGGGGCTCACATGCAGTCGGATCATCTGAGATGGGATATGGTAGCCAGAAGGATATCCTTATAAAGCTCAGCTAGCCGAGGAGATCCGCCTTACTACTATTGACGATAGCCAGCATGAGGACTCCTGGAGCTGGGCTGGCCCGGGTTCGGGGGAGGGTCAGGACTATTCTGCTTTCGCAGCTGCTATGACATGGTTCGGACTCACCACGACCGGACTGAGGAGGTGGACTTCATTTGGGGTAAGGGGATTGCCCGAAAAATGCAGCTATGTGCCTACCAACTTTTACGGGGCAGATTGATGACGAGAGACAGACTCCTCAGGTTTGGGATGCAGATTCCAGATGCCAAGTGTGTGCTATGCAACGGGGAGGACGAATCTATGGGACATCTCTTCTTTGAATGTCCGACGACCTGGCACATATGGACTGAGCAGTGCGTGCAGCTGAGAGGAGGAGTTGGTGTGGATAGAGACATCAGGAGCATTCTTAGCTGGATCCGAGATCACAGAGACGGGGATCCGGGGTGGACCAGAAGAGCCAGAGTTCGTTTCGCCGCTTCCGTTTGGCACATCTGGAAGGAGCGGAACAGACGTATTTTCGAAGGCCTGACTACCCCTCATATTGAAATTCTACAACATAGAATTCGATGTATCAGTAATGGTCCCATAACATTAATTTGGGGCATGAGAAGTTGTGATATTAGTGTATTGTAATACCTTTACCGCTTTGTGCGAGGAATAAAATTCACCCTTATTCCAAAAAAAATATACTGGGCAAACAACAATACTACCAGAGAGGCACTCCACATCAAGAAGGTAAAAGGCGCTATATATATGTTCATTATGCGCCTTTACCTTCTTGATGTGGAGAGCCTCTCTAGTGGCATTGTTGTTTGCTCAGAAAAACAACACACCACACACACACACACACACACACATATATATATATATATATATATATATAATATATATATATATATTATATATATGAAGCATGCCATCGGGAGCGGGCGACGGGCGATTTTGAGCGAGGAACTAGGGTTCCCTTCGCCTGGGACCCTGGCGCCCCCGGCGGTGGGGCGGCCAGGGTCAGCGCGGCAGGGGGCGGTCCGGCCGAGGGCGGCGCGTGCGACGGCAGGCCAGGCCAGTGTTATAAATTTCGGTAGGCGGATTCGGAGCGGCAAAGGGGCGCCTAGCGCCTAGGCCGCCGTACAGATTTTTTTTTTTTTTAAGTTTTTGGTTTCGACTTTTGAAAAATTTTGAAATTTTTTTTGAAATTTTTTGAAATTTGAAATTTTATTTATTTATTATTAAATTTAATAATTTTTTATTATTTTTTTAGAATCTGAATTTTTTTTGAATTTTCAAAACTGAAATTTCAAATTTCTGAAATTTCAAAATTCAAAATTCAAAATTTTTAATTTCCCGCTTTGATCGAACAGGTCGAACAGAGGCCGACTTGGTCGAACAGGCCCGCTAGGTGCCGAACAGGCCTCTAGGGCCGAACAGGCGCCTAGGAGGCCGATTTGGGGGTTTTCGGTACGGCAGACGGCCGCCTAGGTCGATTTTTAGAATACTAGGCCAGACGGTGGCGGCGCGTGCTGCAGGCCAGGCGTTGGCGGCAGGCCAGGAGGTGGCGGCACGTGCGGCGGCAGGCCAGGCGACGCTAGGCCGGCACTGACATCCAGGTAGGCGGCCGGGCGCAGGTGCGGCCTGCTGTCGCTGACAGCACGGGCGCCGGGTCGGGTCGGCAGCGCCGGTGGTCCCGTAGTCGGCTGCGCGGTATGGCCGGGGTGGCCCGATGGCGTTTGTAGGGGGGATCGTCGGTGGGGCGACTCGGTGGATTTCAGATCAACAACCTGGATCTGGGACTATGTCTCAGAGGGGGCAGGAGGAGGGAGGTGGCTGGACGACGGTTACGAAACGTCGGGGGGCAAGGTGGGGGGCGCTCAGAGTCTCCAAAAGACGCGCCCTTTTGCTGGGAGGAAACTGGGAGAGGGATCGGGGCTGAGGACGTCGGCTCGTGGCCCTGTGGTGACTACTGGGAGAACAGTGGGCTGGCGTCCCAAGGCGACAATGGCGGAAAAAGGAAAGGACAAAGTGGTGGACCGGAGAGGTCCGGGTTCAGGGTCTCCTACCCTGGGGTTGCCACCCGCTCACAGGGAACGGCTCCCCGTCCAGCAGGACGGTCTTGGGCTGAGATCTGCACACCGGTGGGCCTAAAATCCTACTTCTATGGAGTATGTGCCACCGAAGAAGGTAGGGAAGCGACTTCCGGGCCTCGTTCCATGCAGAGGAGATTGAGAAGGTGACTGCCTTCTGAAAAATACGCTGGTGCTGTACGTCCTGGGCAACAAGCCATTCTACGGACAGATCATGGGGTATGCGGCACGCGTCTGGTAGCCTAAAGGTAGTATGGAGATATTTGTTAGGGAAAATGGCTTCTACTATGTGAAGTTTGGGCTGGCAGAAGATGTTACCAGATCCTGCAAGGTGGTCCGTGGACATTTAATGGCAGGTTGATCATTCTGAAGGAGTGGACCCCAATTTGCGCTGTGAGAAGGAAGTCTTGAATGCCATCCCGGTTTGGATACGCTTCCCTGAGTTCCCGTTCGGTTCTGGAGCATCCCATTACTGATGCGACTTGCCAGCTTGGTGGGCACCCCGATCAAGGCTGATGATGCTACAGCCTTTCGGACGAGGCTGATGTATGCTCGGATATTCGTTGAGATCGGGCTGGAGGGGAGTTACCGAGTCTACTGGAGTATGAAGCCTTCTGGAGAGGTTCTAACCCAGAAGGTGGAGTATGAATGGGTTCCCCCAACCTGTTCACAGTGTGCGTGTTTCGGACATCTGGACAGTTCATGCCCGTCAGGAGGATCTCAGTCGGCGCCGTATGCTTCCCCTCTTGAGGTGCCTGGCCCACCACGGGAGATGGAGTCTCTATCCAGGGATGACGGAGCGGAAGATATCATGCAGGAGGGGGACCGACCGATGGAGGAGGCTGGGGGGCTGTGCCTCACTATCTGCCCCAGTCGGCCCCTCCTAGTGGGACTATGATCACCTTCTCAGCGCAGAGGAGTATGGTCACCAGAGGTATGGTGGCCTTGGGGAGAGAGGAGCGGGGTCGATGGCGGTTCTTCTAAGAAGATAGTCTATAGCAGGAAGAGACGTGCTGGACCACTGCGAGATGGTCCCTCCAGTGTGGGGGGACATTCCCCTGCTAGGGATGAGGCGCTCTGTGTGGACAACCCGGCCTGGGCTCTGGTGCTCTCCCAGGCAGCGACCCAGCAGTCCCCTACTGCTAGGATGGAGGAGGATATGACAGCGACGGATGTGTACCACCCCCAGGTGCCAGTCCAGGTGATATTCAGGGGACCTATCTCTAAATAATTAATGGCGGTAATCGCCTAGAACGTGCGGGACGCGTGTTCGTTGGGAGATGGAGGAAGATTTGTGGGGTCTTACACAGAGAGAAGTGTGACATCTCTATCCTGCCGGAGACGAAGATTAAAGGGGGGAAGACTTTAGCTTGCCGGACCCCATCTCATTGGGTCCAACTCCACAACCTGGCACTCTGCGACATGGCTAGGATATGGGTCAGATGAAATTCTAATTGTTGGGATGGGAACTTGATCTTGATGACGGATCAGCTGATTACCATTTCTTTTACGAACAAGGGTGGTTTTCGGTTCTTACGGGGAGCGGTGTACGGCCACAACGACAGGCGACGGCAGGAGATCCTGTGGAGCGACATATCCAGGGTTGCCTTCGCTGCTGCTTCTTTGCACCTACCGCTTCTACTGATGGGGGACTTCAATGCCCTACTACACAGAGGGGAGAAGGTGGGAGGCAGGCCGGTCCCTGATCCGGTCCTATATGACTTCCACAGATGCCTGCTTCAGGCGGGGCTTCAGGGGTTGTCGCGCTCGGGATTTATCTGGACCTGGCATAACAAAGCAATCCGTAACAGGGTTGCTTGCCAACTGGATAGAGCCCTGGGCAATGGGGAGTGGTTTCGGCGCTTCCCCAACTCTTCGGCTGAGGGTCTGGCCGCCGGAACAAGTGACCACTCCCCCATCAGGGTTGGCTTCACAGACCGGCCTACTGTGAGGTCGCGTCCCTTCCGGTACAACAACAGCTGGTATCTCTCAGAAGGCTACTTGGAAGCTGTTACGGAGGGCCTTTCTAGCCGCCAGGATGGTACGGCTCAGTTCTGTATGGTGCACCGGCTCAAGGCCACGAAGAGATCCTTACGAAGCTGGGTGCAGGGTTTGCCCAAGACTTCGCTAGAAGACAAGGAGGCAGAGCTCCGAACCATCCAGCAGGATATGCAATCTGACATGATGAACGAAAATCTGGCGGTGAGAGAGAGGAGTGATAGGGGAAGTCAACATCCTGCGTCTCCAGAAGGAGGTTAGTGCGGCACAGCGCGCTAAATGCTCCTGGCTGAAGGATGGTGACCGTTGCAGCAAGTTCTTCTATGATGTCATTCGGACCAGACAGCATCGGAACAACATTTTTCAGCTGCTTGATGCGAGGGTAATCTGGTGGGGGAGCCGGCAAAGATCCAGAGGAGGCCGTCAGGTACTACTCTGAGTATATTTTCAGACTGACTATCTGTCTGTGTTTCCGGATGTAGTTACGAAGAAGTTGGTGACTCCTTATAGGAATAGCCTACTACTTGCCCCTGTTACTATGGAGGAGGTGGAGACTATTATCTCGATGGCGGATCCAACAAAGCTCCAGACCCGGATGGCTTTAGCAGTGGATTCTACAAACGACGCTGGAACATTTTGAAGTTCCAGGTCCTTGAGACGGTTCAGGAGTTTTTACCAAAGGAAAGTTGTTAAAGGAACTGAACCACACTTTCCTGACACTTGTGCCTAAGAAGGAGGGAGCGACATCGCTGGCAGATTTCAGACCTATTGTGTGTTGTAATTATCTTTATAAGATAATTACGCACCTTATGTGCCGGCGGATGGAGGGATCATGCAGGACTTAGTCTCTCCGAACCAGGCCGCTTTCATTAAGGGGAGGTCGATCGCGGAGCAACATGCTGGCGCATGAGATGGTGAGGGGCTTCGGTAAACCTGGCGGGAGAAGGCATGCGTGAAGGTGGATCTGAGGAAGGCCTATGACATGGTCAATAGGGATTTCCTTTGCCATCTGATGTCTGCCATAGGATTCGACGACGGCTGGGTCGCGAGGATCCGGGAATACATCACGACTCCCACTTTCTCTGTCCTCATCTAGGACACCCCATTTGGGTATTTTCAGAGCAACCGTGGACTTAGGCAAGGCGATCCTCTGCCCTTACCTATTCACGCTTGTCATGGAATACTTCACATGCTTGATGGACATGGCAGTGCATCGTGGGAGACTGGTTCCATTGTTCAGGAGGATTGATCCCCGGTTACCCACCTTATTTATGCAGATGATCTCTTGGTGTTCACAGCCATCTACGGAGGGTATGCACACGATTGCGGAGATTATGGGAGAGCTGGAATCCCTTTCAGGCCTCCAAATGAACAGAGAGGTGTAAGCTACCTCTGCTCCCAAGGGAGTTGGCCGCGCGCTGGGAGTCGAGAGGAGCGATTTACCGATGAAGTATCTAGGGGTTCTCTCACAGTTAACTATGCGGGATCAGGACTGCCATAGTCTGGTGGAGTACGTCCAAAGGAGGATTGAAGGATGGCAAGTTGATGGTTTATCCTTTGGAGGACGCATCGAGCTGGTTAGATCGGTGATATCAGCTGTAGCCCAGTTCTGGCTGCAATCCATCTTATTTCCTATTGTCACTATCAGGAAAGTGGAGCGGATTTGTGCAGACTTCATATGGAGGGGTGGTATGCATGCGATCTCCTGGGAGCAGCTTTGTCGTCCCAGGAGGAGGGAGGAGTGGGACTACGGTCATTGTTGGAGATCAGGGAGGCCTCGCGCTGAAGCTGGCATGGAGATTCATCAATAGGGGATCCCTCTGGCTGACTGGATGCATAACAGATTGTGAAACATGACAACCTCTGGGACTGTGCCATGGACAACATCATTTCGTCACTTTCAAGACTATTTTGAGGCATGGGGGGTACTCAAATCTGCAATCCGAATGGTCATGAAGGATGGGGCTGGCACGGACTCTAGCGGGATCCTTGGATTGATCGTCAATCTCTGTTAGAGATCAGGGGAGCATCGTTGCATCAGGAGGACAGAAGGGGTCTGACTTGCCAACGGATTATCCGAGATGGAGAGTGGAGGCCTGAGTCCTACCGCTATACCGAGGAGCTTGGTGAGATTATCAGGACAGTCGCCTTGGACCCAGTATTGTCAGCTGATCGATGGGTCTAGGACCCGTCTGGAGTTTCTACTGGGACGGACAGTCCAGTTCTGGAGCTGCTATAATCTCGTTAGGCGCACTTTCCTCTGAGTTCTGACTATGAGTTCGTATGGTGTAAGGGACTTGCAAGGAAGATGCAATTGTGTGCTTACCGACTTCTTCTTGGTCGTCTTCTGACGAGGGATCGACTTAGTGCTTTTGGGGTTCAGGTCCCTGACCCTAAGTGTGTGCTATGCAATGTGGAGAATGAATCTATAAGGCACATTTTCTTTGAGTGTGACCTGTCATGGCAGATTGGTCTGAGAAAGCAGGGTGTTGGGTGGATGTGACTCCGGAAAGGGGGTTGGGGACATCATCACTGTGCTCCGAGATAGCAGAGGAAGAGGGCAGGACTGGTTCCGGACCGCCAGAGTCCGACTGGCTGCCGTGTTTGGCATGTATGGAGGGAACGAAACCGTCGTATCTTCGAGGGTTAATCACCCCTCCTGTAGGCATCCTCCATAACATTGAATTCGATGTAAATGCTATGGAAAACTGAAGTGTGGGAGTCCCACTGATTGTATGTTGTAAGATTATTGCGTCGCATTTGGAATAAAATTTACCCTTTTTCCAAATATATATATATATATATATATATATATATATATATATATATAATATATATATATATTTGGAATAAGGGTAATTTTATTCCACGCAAATCACGGTATCGGTATTACATTACACTAATCTCACATCTCCTTCCCAGTTAAGGGGCCATTAAAGATACATCAATTCTAAATTATGCAGAATTCCTACTTGCGGAGTAGCCAGTCCTTCAAAGATACACCCGTTGCGCTCCCTCCAGACATGCCAAACTGATGCTGCAAGTCTAACTCTAGCCATCTTGGCCCAACCCGGGTCCATACCTCGGCGGTCTCTGATCCAGCTGAGGATCCCCCGGATATTTGGCACTGCCAACTCCACCCAACAAACGCATGCACTGCTCCTTCCAGATGTGCCAAGTCCACGGACACTCAAAGAATAGGTAGCCCATAGACTCCGTGTCACCCGTACAAAGAACACACTTCGGGTCTGGAATCTGCATCCCAAACCTAATAAGTCTGTCCCGAGTCATCAACCTGCCAAGAAGGAGTCTGTATGAACAAAGCTGCATTTTGCGAGCAATCCCCTTCGCCCAGATAAAGTCATACTCCGCAATCCTGTCATGAGGGGTCCGAACCAGATTATAGCAACTTTTAAAACTGAATATCCCAGACCCTCCCACCGAACCAGGATCAACCCAACTCCAGGAGTCCTCGAGCAGGCTAGGATCGATAGTGATCCGACAAATCTCCTCCCCAAACTGAGCCGTGTAGGGGTGCAACTCGGGCGGGTTGGGTCGGGTTTGAGGTCAACTCGAGCCCAACCCGATAGATCATAAGTCTAGCCCAAGCCCAAGCCCGGCCCGACTTCGGGTTCAACATATGAAGCCCAAGACTAATCCCGGAGGATCGGGTTGGGTCGGGTCCATCGGGTTTATCGGACTCTAATATGATATTTGAAATAATTTTAAACAAGAGTAATATTAAATGCATAATCAAATAGCAATCAAGTCTCAATCATTACAAAATAAAACCGAAATGAGATTTTGAACAAGGAATTGAAGAGTTCGAGTGAAAAAAATTATAGTTTAAACTTTTTATTTAAGTAGTATGAAACTATATATATATAAAAAAATATATATATATATATATATATATATATATATATATGGAGCGCTTGTAGCTCAAGTGGCTAGGCGCACCGGCACTTGGGGCATCGGACGGAGTTCGAGCCCCCACGGGGGCGGCTTGGTGGTTCGCCCACGGCCCCCGGGCCAAGCGGTGGCTGGGTGTCTTTGACACGGCCGTTTGGTTTTAAAAAAAAAAAAAAAAATATATATATATATATATATATATATATATATGGATTTTTTACTACTTTTATTTAAGTAGTATGAAAATATATATATATATATATATATATATATATATATATATATAGATTTTTTTACTTTCATCCCACTTATTAATATGAATTTGTACTTACATCCCACTTTTTAATTTTTTAGACTTACATCCCACTTTTGTCACTAAAAGTATTTTTCGTGACAAAACAAATATTTTTCGTGACAAAATGAATGTTTTTGTGAAAAAAAGTGGGATGTAAGTCCAATAAAATTAAAAAAATGGAATGTAAGTACAAATTTATATTAACAAGTGGGATGAAAGTCAAAAATTCCCATATATATAAATTATATGTATGTCGGGTTTCGGGTTACCCAACACATGAACCCAAGTCCAACCCGATTTTGATCGGGTTCAAATATTTTAACCCGAGTCCAAGCCCGAACCCGAATATCTTCAACCCTAACCCAACCCATTAACGGGTTTACCTGATCGGGTTCGGGTTTAGCCCGCCCAAGTTGCACCCCTAGAGCCGTGTATGGATACTCCTCAGGCCTCCAGCTCCCATCCCTGATAATCCGACTGCATTTCACTCCTCTGCTCGCCTCTCTGTCCATCTGAGCCCCCAAGATCTCCAGAAGGGAGCCATTTTCCATCCATGGGTCCAGCCAGAGATCAGTATTCGCCCCATCTCTCATAATCCTGCATATAGCGGACTGAAGGATCGGTCTGCACCTAAGAATAGCCTTAAATGAGACCGAGAAATTGTTATCAATCCGACAAGACCAGAAATTCATCCGCCTCAAATATCTGCTAGCCAGCCACTCTGCCCAAAGGGAACCTCCCTTGATGAACCGTCACGCCATCCGCACCCCAGATGCCTTCCTAACCGTCCGAAGAGGTCGCAACCCCACTCCTCCTTCCTCCCGGGTCCGGCAGAGTTGCTCCCAAGCAATTGCATGCATACCTCCCCTCCAGATGAAGTTGGCACAGATGGACTCCACCTTCCTTATGGTAGCTACAGGAATCTGGATCGACTGCAACCAGAACATAGCGATGCCAGAGATAACAGACCTCACCAGCTCAATACGGCCACCAAAGGACAGACCAGCAGCTTGCCAGCCTTCCACTCTCCTTTGGGCAAAATCTACCAGGCTGAGACAATCTTGATCCCTGACATAATTGACCGTCAACGGGACCCCCGATATTTCACCGGTAACTCTCTTTTCTCCACTCCTAAAGCAAGGGCCCGTTCCTCCTTGAGTGTGCACAGAGAGCTGAAATAGACCCTACTCTTCTCCCTATTCAACTGCAGGCCGAACAACCGCCCAAACTCCTCCATAATATCTGAAAGCGCCCTCAACCCCCTCATAGATGGATGTAGGAAAACCAAGAGGTCGTCAGCATATATCGAGTGAGACACCACCGGCTTGACCTGCCTGAAAAGAGGAACAATCTTCCTACTATGCACCGCCAGGTCCATCATACAAGTGAAATACTCCATCACCAGAGTGAACAGGTACGGAGAGAGAGGATCCCCCTGCCGCAGTCCCCTACTGCTCGAGAAACATCTACGAGAAGAACCCTGAATGAGGACCGAAAATGTGGGGGAGCATATGCACTCCCTCACCCTCGCCACCTATCTTTCATCAAACCCCATAGCAAGCATAAGGTGGCAGAGTGTAACACCCAGTTTCTAAAAAAGGGTAATTTTGAAATTTTGTATTTTAATTTATTTAATTATGGTATTTAAATTTTTAATATAATTTTTAGTAATTTTTAATTATTTTAAAACTGTTTTAAATTATGACTTATGATTTTGGTGTTTGACTAGTGTAACCTTAGAGCCTAGCCATGTGATTAGGATGTTTGACTAGTACATCATAGCCTAGAGGGTATTTTGGTCATTTTAGGATTTATTTAAATTTATTATGATTTATGGGAATTGTGTGATTTTGATATTAATTTTATGGCTATGTGTTATGTTAGTCATGACTAGTTGAGACTTGTAGACTAACCTAGAACTAACCCTAGTTGGTGACCCTAGTCTAACTCTAGTTAACCTACTTTTAGTCATTAGGAATTAGTTTTAAGGTAGGAAGTATTACTTAAGAGAAACTAGTTCATGACTTGTGGCATAAGTCAATGACTTATGATTTATCAATTTTGAGACTTGTGAGTAAGCCATAGGCCGATGACTTAGGCCCAAAACCAAATTAAATCCACCCATGGCAGCCAACCTAGGGATTCCCACCCCTATTTAATGCCTCTTTCATTTAGGGTTAGCCTCTCTTGGAAATAGATCTCAAGTTTAGGAAGAGGTAAATCCCCAACCTTAGAAATTCCTAATTAATTCATTTTAGCTCCTTTTTAGTCCTAGTCTTTGCAATAGGATCTAACTTATGTTTATACTGATTTTGGAGGAGCACATCAGTTTGTATGCAATTTGGAGATTTGGAGTTACCATTTGGAATCCCCTCTTTGAAGCTTTTCTTGAGTTTTGATACTCAATAGGTAAATCATCTAAACTCATAGTTTTTCCTGATTTCTTTGCATATAAGGTTAGGTTTTAGGGTTTCCTAGCTGTCCCCGAAATTTGGGCACAATTCGTGTCCATTTCGTGTCCATATCGGACACGTATCATAGTGATACACTAGGTGTTTGTAGAAATGCCACATAGGAATTTATTTCATATTTTTGAAATGTAATTACATGGATTTGTAGATCTTGATGTGTACATTAACTTTTGTGAAGGTGTCCTAGTGTTTTGTGTCCTTTTGTGTCGTGTTTTTGCACGTGGACACGCTGCACGAGCCCGTAGGCCGTGTCCTGCCTATCGGGGGCTAGAACTCGTGATACAGGACACGTCGAGACACAATTTTTTGTGTGATCCTAGGGGCAATGTTTGCGACCGTGCTCCCAAAATTTGGGAGCACCTCGTGGAGTGTGCGTGGCGCAATCGCCCACGCACTGGTCGCACGAGCTACGCGCGGGCTGCTGTGCGAGTGCACAGACACCACTGATACGCGTGTCGTATCGTGTCTGTGGGACTCGTGGACACGGTGCAGTGTGTGTCAGACCTAGGTCTACCCTAGGTGAACACGTGGACACGTGCACGTGTCATGTCGTGTGTCGCGTGTTATACGCGCGTGCACGCGTGCACGATGCTTATTTGTGCACTGTTAGTTTGTGTGTTCGTGTGTTAATCTGGACACGATTCGTGTCCAATTTTTGGACACGAAGACCCTAACTAGTATCCTCACATGTATACCATTAATTACCAACTTGTTATTGTAAATTTAATGGTTTGTTTGAAT
Organism: Iris pallida; assembly: GCA_029216955.1. Taxonomy (NCBI): domain Eukaryota; kingdom Viridiplantae; phylum Streptophyta; class Magnoliopsida; order Asparagales; family Iridaceae; genus Iris; species Iris pallida. The sequence continues at coordinate 91,392 of JANAVB010021827.1, read as the reverse complement.
TCGAATTTCTATATTTCTGTGTTCACTGATACACAAAACTGGAAACTGATTTCTGATTTGAATTGTCTTTTTATTAACAGTTAGATGCTTTAAATTGTAGGATTTTGTTTCACCTACATATTATGGGATAGTGTACATGATACTTGTGGGTTTTCATTGGATTGAGGGATTCCCAGTCATAGGTTTCAGAAGTCTGAAACCTGGGATTAACTCATAAGTTATTTCCTCACATTGCCTCCCCACTTGATGAACACACACAGCCTTGGGATCCTATTGCACACTGTCAAATTTCCTGAGATTTAATTCCTGCCTTTTGACTGAATATCGATGCTCATGATGCCATGTTGATTTCCTACTGATTTTCCTATTTGAACTGTTAAGTGGTTTGCAATAACTGAGATTGGGATAGGTTACTTGATATGTTTTTTTGATATTCATGAGGTTTCCTTAATAAAACCTGAGAACAATCAAGTATAATTCCTGAGATTTCAATGCCTAAAACTGAGAATTTCCCTAATGTTAAAACTAAAACTGAGATTTTTCTGTCATACATTTCCTGAGAATTTTCCTTTGTGTGCAAAAACCTGAGAACAAGGATTTTGAAAATGTTGATTTAAACTGAGAATAGATAATGTGTGGACTGTTGTGCAAGTCTGGGATTCATGAATTAATTTCCTGTCTTCAAATACCTGAGATACTGAGTTGTTTTGATATATAGGAATCTGAGATTTTGAATATGTAGATTGATATAAAAACCTGAGATTGAATGTTCCTATGAACTGAATGTGAGACTAATGTTAGTTAGAATTAATTTCAAATGAAAACTGAGATTATATCCTGTTTTCACAGGTTTTTCCCTCTCATCCACACACAAATCTGAGATGTGAACTCACTGTTTCACTCACATTGCTATGTATATAACACATCCTATACCCTCACACAACACTGTCACCTGAACCTATATGTCTCATCACACACACTAATTTACTATGCTCTAACACTCAACCCCTCCCCTGTCTCTGTTGTCACCTGTACACACATAGCCTCACACACACACACACACACATGAGCTGTCCATACACACATGCCTTTTTCCCCCTATCACTCTATGCATATATATATGTATATATATATATATATATATATATATATAATTCTATATGCTTAAATGATAATAATGTGATATACACATATATTGCCTATACTAAATTAGTTGATTTGTATAATGTGTGAAATGTGTGATATAGACTATAGGTTTGGCATATAGCCTATGGTTCCTAATGTGGGAATATGCCTATTGATTGAATGTGTATACATGCTATGTATATATGAGTGTATATACATATATGTTATATATGAAATGTGTGTTATGGCTTGTGTGGCCTTGTAATGGTGTGTGCTTGCTAGAATAGGCTGGCTAGGCTTAGGGTGACTTGTGTGATATTTAGCTAGTTGACCTAGAATTGACTGGTTAAGCCAGGTTTGACCAACCTAGACTAGTTTGACCAAGTTTAACCTCGTTTGACCTAGTTTGACTTATTTAGACTAGAACTGACCTAGTTTGACTGTTAGGGTTGACTAGATTTGACCAAAGGTTGACTTTAGCCTAGATTGACCCCAAACTTCATGTAGATGTATTGTAGCAGTCTATTTTCTTATTTTAGACTTGTTGTGACTTGTACTGTTCTATAGGAGACAGATACCACTCCTCGGACAGTATATTCTCTTCGGACGTTCAGGATACCAGACGAGTACATTCTCTGATCATTTCATATCCTGTTTAGAATTATTTTCCTGCTTTAAATTACTTTACTTGATACTGTCACGTTGGTCACACGGATTGGTACTATATGGATCTTTTCATGAGATATTATCCCCCTCGGGAGCATCGGATACTGCATATTTTGTGCGTTTCACGAATCATCACGTATCTCTATGCTTCCTCTGATTCACGAATCGCTTGTGACACATGTACTCTCATGTTCACAGAGCCATCATGAATCACCTTCACGTATCACTCATTTTATGAGCCATGTGAAGTTTCACGAATCTTAACATAACTTGAACAGATCTTTGTGTATCGATTGGGGATGGGGGAGTGGAAATAGACATGTGAATATTATCCAAGTAGCTGTAGTCATGAATCACTCTCTTAGCTGTAGTCATGAATCTCCTATGTCATTCATATGTTTATATTTTACTCTGACTCACTAGTCACTATTAGCTCTCTATGTATAGTAGATATTTCTATTACAGTTCTCTCTGTTTACATACTATTTTTCTTCAGTTCATGTATCTTACTTTACTGCATGATTATATTTTCTAACCTGCTATGATCTGTTGAGATGTACTGTACTCGCTCCTGTCCTGACTGGACCTGTTGAAAATATTACAGAGGATGAGGAGGAGGCCCTATGTACCACTTATTACGGAGCAGGCTTAGACGACACCTGTGACCTGGTTCCTCTGGAGGACCCAGCTGCAGTACAGGATGTTACTCCCAGAGTCTAGGCTAGATAGCTAGGCTTTAGTTTTTCTTCAGCTTTGTTATTTGATTTTCAGTTGTTCTTCTGAGATGTTGTTATATTTAGAGACTTGTATTGAGCTGGATGTTCTTGAGTTGTTATCTTAGACACTTAGATTTTCTCCCTCTTATTTGTATTACATTGTGCTTTTGATCTCTCTATCTACCTTTACTATTCTGTATCTGCCTTAGATGTGATTGAGACTGTTCTGTTATGTCACCTCCATTAGGAGTGTATATACTGTACATGTACCTTTATATTGTTAGATGATTGACCTAGGACAGCGTTCTACCGCCGACACTGCGGCGTAGGTTGGGCGTTGTTACGTTCTCGTACCCTTACAGTGGGTGCGGGTCGTGACACAGAGGAAGTCCCTGTTGACCGTGTCATAGGCTTTCCGCAAATCCAGCTTTACACAAGCCTTCATCCCCCCGGCTTGTTAAAGTCCCTCACCATCTCATGTGCAAGAAGATTGTGCTCAGCAATCGAGCGCCCCTTGATGAAAGCCGCTTGATTCCGAGACACCAAGCCCTGCATAACCCCCTCCATATGCCGACACATGAGGTGAGTAATTATCTTGTATAGATAATTACAGCACGCAATAGGCCTGAAGTCGGCGAGGGAGGTAGCACCCTCCTTCTTCGGGACCAAGGTCAAGAAAGTGTGATTCAGCTCCTTCAACAACATCCCTTCCAAGAAAAACTCATGCACCGCCTCCAGCACTGGAAACTTTAGCACACCCCAATGACGTCTAAAGAACCCACTAGAGAAGCCGTCTGGCCCCGGAGCCTTATTAGGATCAGCTTTCATCACAATATCCTCCACCTTCTCCAATCTCACAGGGGCCAACATCAAACTATTCCCATGGTGCGTCACCAGCCTCTTCGTGACAAGACCGGGAAACGAGGTAGGATAATCAGTTTGCTGATATAAGTCAGTATAGAACCTGACTGCCTCCTCCTGAATCTCCACCGGGTCTCCAATAAGCCTGCCCTCGCCATTAAGCAGCCTGGGGATGATATTCCGGTGCTGTCTGGCATGGATCACATCATAGAAGAACTTGGTACACCGGTCCCCATCCTTGAGTCATGAACACTTGGCCCTCTAGGCCGCACTAATCTCCTGCTGAAGCCTCATGATGTTGACCTCCGCAATCAGGTCCCGCTCCCTAGCCGCCAACTCACTGCTCAGAATGTCAGCCTGCAAAGCCTCTTGAACCTCACGGAGCTCAGCCTCCTTGTCCTCCAAAGAAGACTGCGGCATCTTCTTCACCCAATCCCGAATAGCTCTCTTGACCTGTTTGAGTTTGTGAGCCATACGAAACTGAGCCGTGCCCTCCCGAGTATACCGCAGCCCTCCCAAAACAGCCTCCTCATATCCCATAGAAAGGTACCGGCCATTGTTGTACCTGAATGGCCGAGCCTTCCAAGTGGGCCTCTCAGAGAGACCCACCCGGATAGGGGAGTGATCGTTGGTCCCTGCCGCTAGCCCTTCCGCCATGGAATTCGGGAAGTAGCGAAACCATTCGCTGTTTCCCAAAGCCCGATCAAGCTGACAGACAATCCTGTTGTGGACCGCCTTATTGTGCTATGTCCAGATGTGTCCGGCTCTCTCCAGTCCCCTCAACCCAGACAAGAGAAGACACCTCTGGAAGTCGTATAAGATCGAATCCGGCATTGGACGACCTCCAACCTTCTCTTGACGATGCAGCATGGCATTGAAGTCTCCCATAAGCAGCAGGGAAAGATGCAGGTGCTCCGCCATACGACCTACTCGCACGATGTCAGCCCACAAGGTCTCCCTTAGCCGCCTATCATTATGCCCATAAACTGCATCAAGGATGAAGTGGAATCCTCCCTTGTTGACAAAGGAGATGCTAATAAGTTGCTCTGTCATCAGAACCTGTTTTCCCTCCTAACTATCTCTATTCCATCGAACCCAGATCCTAGCCATATCACAAAGATCCAGGTTGTGGATATGGGCCCAGTTCACAGGCGTCCTGCGAGATAACATAGTCTCCCCTCTAATCTTCGTCTCAAGAAGAATAGTAATATCACTCTTCTCCCTCTTCAGAACCCCACTAATCTCCCTCCATCTTCCAATAGAACACCCACCACGAATGTTCCAGACAAGGGCCGACATTAATTACTTAATGTGAGGACCCCCTGGACTCCATCTGGACTGACACCCGAGGGAAGTGTCCCGTCCGTCCGATCTATATCCTCCTCCATCCCCGTCCCCGAGGAATGTGCAAGATGGGCCTGAATCCTGGAGAGAGTCAAGGTCCAATATGGGTTGGCCGCGGTATGGTCATCAAGCCCCCCTGGCTGGAGCTCCTCTTCCCGTGGGGACGGGGCATGCCTTTTCCTGCTATAGATCTTTTCCACCATGGATATCTCCATCCCATCCTGTCTGCTATCCAGGAAACTCATACCCCTGGTCACCATACTCCTCTGGGGCCTGAACGGGACTATCTCGCCCTGAGAACCCTCCTGTCTCTGCGGGGTGTCAGTCATGGACCTCCTGGCCCCGTCCATCAGGGAGACCTCCTCCATCGGCCTGACTGTCTCCGCCACTCCTGCGTTGGACTGGGTGCCCCCGCTGGCTCCACCACCTCCGTCTGCTCTACCGAGGCCCCAGCTGTCTCCGTCCCTCTAGTCCGGTAAGCACTAGAAGAGTGACCAAAACACGCGCAGAAGGAACACATTGGGGGAACCCAATCATACTCCACAGCCTGAGACAATACCTCCCCGGATGCCACCTGATACTCGAGAATACTCGGAAGCTCCGTCCCAGCCTTTATCTCCACAAATACTCTGGCGTACATCAGTCTGGTACGGAAGGCCGTAGCCTCATCTGCCTTGATCGGCTTACCGACCAAGCTAGCTAATCGCATAAGCAGAGGGATGCTCCAGTATTTCACCGGGAACTCAGGGAAGCGAATCCAGACGGAAATCGCATTCAACACTTCCTTCTCACATCTCAGCTCCGGTATCTACTCCTTCAGGATAATAAGCCGCCCGTCAAAGGACCAGGGCCCTCCTTGAATAATCCTGGACACAATTTCCTCCAAACCGAATTTCACATAGTAAAATCCATTCTCTCGTGAGAAGAATTCCATACTCCCCTTTGGCCGCCAAACCCTCTCTGCATAACCCCGTATCTGCCTATAGAACGGTTTACTCCCCAACACATACATCACCAGCGTATTCTTCCAGAAGTCCGTGACCTCCGCTATCTCTTCCGTCGGAAAGTATGCACGAAGTCCTCCTCCAACCTGCATCGGTGGCACATACTCCATCGACACCGGACTCTTGTTCCCACCCGGCATGCACACATCCTTCCAGGACTTTGGACGAGGCCCGTCTGTGCCAGTCCGGGGAGTAGCAGACGGAGGCCTCTGACTTCCAACATCTCCAGCAATACTCTTTTCTTTCTCCGCCGCAGTCGCCTTAGGCCTCCATCCAGCCGTAGAGCATCCCGGACCTCCTCCCTGTCGTCGTGTGGTACCGAGGCCGATGGTAGACCTACCCCCACTCCTTCCAGGGCCCGTCCGACTGATACCCTGAGTTTGAGCTCCTCTTCCCCCTCCCGGACGTCGTCTCACCACCGTCGTCCACCCATCATCATCCATCCGGCCATCCCTAGACTCGGAGCCCGATCCGAATTCGAAAATATGCGAATTCGACCCGGAACCCGCCAGCGTCGGAGACGTTTGTCCCCGGGCCGCTGCCGCCCGCCCGCCCTGTCCGTCGCCACCGCCTGGGAGGGGTCGGCCGCCCCCCCCCCCCCCCCCCCCCGGCCGTCGCCGGCCCCTCCCGCTGATCCTGCTGTCTGTCGCCAGGCCTTTCTCGCTGATACCGCTGCTCCTGCTGTCCGCCACCACCGCCTGCCAGGGGGGGGCCGCCCGCCCCCAACCATCCTCGCCGGCTTCCTCCTCCCCTCCGTGCGTGGGTCCGGCGGTCGGGGAGGAGGCGGCATGATTCCGTGCGTCGGAGCCCTAATCGCGTGGGTCGGCGCCATCCCTCTTTTATATATATATATATATATATATATATATATATATATATATATATATAACCCTTGGATAGATCGGCGTTCGTTACTAGACATCAGGGGATCCCCGACTCACCAGGAGGACAGGCGAGGTCTGACGTGTAGTCGCATCATACGAGATGGAGAGTGGAGGCCGAAATCTTATCGGTACACTGAGGAGCTGGGAGGGGTCATTATGTCTACAGTCATTGATCCGACTTTGCATGCGGATCGGTGGATTTGGGAGCCGACTAGAGCATCTACGGGCACGGGGGAGTTCCAATTCCGTAGTTGCTACAACCTTATCCGACGCACTTTCCCTCTGTACTCTGATTACGAGTTCGTCTGGTGCAAGGGTCTGGCCAGGAAGATGCAGTTGTGTGTTTACAAGCTTCTTCTGGGTCGCCTCTTGACGAGGGATCGCCTGAGTTTATTTGGAGTGCCGGTTCCGGATCCCAAATGTGTGCTTTGCTGTTTGGAGCCTGAGTCTATTAAGCATATCTTTTCGAGTGCAACCTGGCATGGCAGATCTGGTCGGAGCAGAGTCGGGTATTGGGAGTGTGCGCCTCAGGAAAATGTATTGGGGACATCATCTCGGTAATTCGAGATAGCATGGGTCGAGGTCAGGACTGGTTCCGAACAGCCAGAGTTCGCCTGGCTGCTTCGGTTTGACATGTATGGCGGGAGCGAAACCGCCGGATCTTTGAGGGATTGGTCACCCCTCCGGTTGGCATTCTCCATAACATCGAGTTTGATGTGAATGCTATGGAGAATGGTTGAGTGATGAGTGGGAGTCCCACTCAGTTTGTATGTTGTATGATTATGGTTTTTCCTTTGGAATAAAATTTACCTTTTTCCAAATATATATATATATATATATATATATATATATATATATATATATATATATATATATTTATTTATTTATTTATTTATTTATTTTTTATATATGAAATAGGATAAATGTTCATTATGCGCCTTTTACCTTCTTGATGTGGAGAGCCTCTCTGGTGGCGTTGTTGTTTGCCCAGAAATAAGATAGATAATATCCATATGACTGCACGTTATAGAACAGTTTGATTGGTAAAAGCAGTAGCATTTGAAGGTTATCCAACTAGCATGGAGCATAGTAAGTAAAATGAGAATCACACACAAACATGAGGAACATGATGAACATACTCGACACTTGACATCAGGAACTGGTGATGGCGGAAGGAACTCTGCATACTTCTTCCTTGAGGAACTCCTAGTTACAATCATGTCCACTGGCTTACGGGATGAAAAAGCACAGAGGGGTTCCAGGATATAATTAGCATAGATTTCCGAGTACAGCTGCATGAGGCAAAAGACCAGGTCCATCATCAAAACATGAAATATAATCAAGTGAGGTACTAATTGCCTGCCAAACTTTATCAGTTTTCTCATTTTAACTTTGGAAGAGGATGCTCACCTGATTAAATTTATCAAGCGCTTTGTAGCATCGAACTCTGTTGGGAGTAGGTTTAGTATAATCTTCTCCTTCACAATGTCCTTCTATCTCCTTAAAAACAAACGATAAAGGAAACTCTTGTGTTCATATCTGACCCGGTAACAACTGTTAGAATAATATAATATATAATCATCAATCCTCGCTAACATTCTAGGGTTTCCGTGCACTGGCAGGGATTTTAAGTGGGTACCTGAGCAACAAAGGTTCAATCTCTCCTCGGTGCATTTTAAACAGATTTTACAACAAACAATATTGTTGCATGAATCCAACTCTCAACCCATAAAAATGGGTCTTTGAGTTAACCTTAAGGGATTATGTTAGAATAAGATATAACCCTTAACCAAAAGTTAACACTCTAGAGTTTTCGTGGAGTGACGGGGACTTTAACAATATCAATATGTACAGTTTCTGTGACATAGTTGTAAAATGTGCATATTGACAAAGCATGATCCCCCATTTATGTTCGCTCGACAAATTCAGAATCACACTGCATTCGACCTCGGCCAAAATCCATCAAATTGGTGCTGCAAAAGCCTTTGTTTTTCTTCCTTAATCCAAATTGGTGGACCTGATTTGGGGTTTTATATATTTCCAATATATGTATTACTATACTTGGGAGGAAATTTACTTTCAACCAAAAAATAGTTTAGGAAAATTATGTGATTAAGAATCTCTGCTGAATAGAAAAAGTACCTTAAGGAGCTCATCTGGAATAATTCCCACCCCATGAGCATAAGGAACCCGAGAGTTGGTATCAATTAATTCACCGGTTAGTGGATTGCCAATGACATAACCCTAAAACCAAATTGCAGTGCTAAGTATAGGACCCACTAAATGCAACCATATAACAAAAAAAACATTATATGTGCAACATTGATATAACACCCTTAAAAGATAAAAGGGGGGAAGGCCCTGGGTTTGAGCTCAGGCCTCAGCAAAAAGATACACACACACTTAAAATTTTGTTAATGATGTATAAAACAGTAAAGGTATGTAGCAAAACCACTTTATGTACACCATTCTGTCATCTGCATGCTAAAAGTATGTATGATAGCAGTAACACATAACCGAGTGACAAAAAACACGAGTAAAAATTCAATTAGTATGGACAATTCCATAATTGCATCTGCTTCTCCAAAACTGATAAGTTCCTTTTTCTTGAATTCATTGAGAAAGCCTCTAAATCATTTTTAGTTAAATCCAGAAAGAAGAATGTAATTACATATTGCAAATCGTATCATCTGACCTCTTCGACTACTCTTTTCCAGTCTAGGGAACTTGGAGTTTTCTCCTTGGTTTGATGAATTTAAAATGAATGATCAAAAACGTAGAACGGTACCTGAAACAGACTTTTAGATTTATAGCAAAGCCCTTTCTTGTTAAGGACTTGTCATGGGATCCACCACATAGTTTTTTAGGTTCTTAGGCTTCCCCAATTTCTGTAGGTTCAAAACAATCAAACAGCCCCTAAAGAGAAAAAAGGTCGTCCAGCAAGACTTCCGCTTACACAGGGTCTGGGAGGGGTTAAGATGTACGCAGTGTTACCCCCATATATATGAAGAGGAGGTTATCGTGACTCGAACATGCATCCTCGATGCAAGCAACAAGCCTTACTGTCGTGCCAGGCAATACTCTCGACCCCTAAAGAGAAAAAGCCTGGGTGAAATAAATGAAATAACAAACTTGATAAACATAGTCCTACATGAAAGAACTAAATATAACAACTTGATGATTGAAAAAATATCTTCAATCTTTATAATAGCCACAAAGAAGAAAATATCATCGTTGTGGGCCTTTGCATGTATGTGGTCATTCCTTGGGCTACAAAATTGATCTTGTCCTCAAGGTTAAACTAATGTAGACCTGACTGAATGTTTACCATTTATCTGTATTAAGATCTTCAATGTCCTCATCACCATCCAAAGCACTTACAGGAAACAACTATTTTACGATGTACCCGAGTGAATTTCATGCCCTGATGTGAAACATAACACTTTTTTGCCGCGATTTTGTGTAATTTGTAATTCTGGTGCTAGGATTTGAAGCGTGCTAAATTTTGTAATTACAAATGAGATGGTCTCTCTTCATACATATTAGTTTCTTCCAAGTGGCGTGCTCTTGGTGCACCGTGAATCCACCAAAATATCACAGGCTACATGAACTAATAAGTCTCTAGTATATGATAGAAAAACTTTATTCTATGCACTAAAGATATGTAAATAAGTAGTAATATTAATCCCTTGCCTTTTACACACAAGACTCTAGTACAGTGTACCTCTTCAGAAGAATCAGAACTACATTGGATACAACTGTTAATTATTTACAAGTTTAACCGCCGCAAATGTAGTCTCAAAATAAAGTGCGTACCTTGAGATTATAGAAATGACGAACATCGTTACCTAACCACAACGAAAAACATCAGAAACTTCTCGTGTTTATAACAACCGAAAAGGAACCACAAATGAATTAGAATGGCATGCTCTTTTAATCAGTGAACATGAACTCTTCCAAAAGGAGTCAACATGTATCTCTACTTCTTATTCAAAAGGGAGGAAAACAAAGCTAGCCGTACCTTCAGATAATTTATGCACGACAAGTGGAACAATTTTTCCACCATATGAATCCCCAGTGATATAGAGAGGGTTGTAGAGGAATTCTGGATGATCTTGAAACCACTACAGAGAGGTGGAAAAAAGATGCCACACTAGTGCGAATTATATAATTATGCGACGTTATAAAAAAAAAATGGAAGGCTGAATATGTGCTACCTTAATCATAAACTTGTATACTTCTACAGATGAAGTTACATCTCCAGCCCCATAAGCTTCAGGGGATCGTGAGAATGAGAACCCAGTCCCAGCAGGATAGTCAAGAAATATAATGCTTGCCACCTAAAAGATTACACAAGTTGGTTGTTAGGATGGAAACACGATATCCCTCACCTTCAAAAAGAGCAAGAAGGTCTCTCACCTTTGTCCAAGAATATGGATTATATACCAAAGTTGGCACACTCCCATCGTACTTGGCAATCACAAGATTGAGAGGACCTGCAAATGTTAATGTATAAGAAGGATTCCTAGATCCAGTTAAGAAAACAAATACTATTCACAGGGGGAAATTAGTGGATTAAGGATCATCCTCTGTGAATTAATTATTTACACCATAAACCCGCAACAACAGCAGCAGCCGCATCAACGATCACATAATATTGCCACCAACAATTCACATAGGCAAATTCATCTTCCTCATGGGTATGGTTATGATGATCCGGTAGCATATGCACTCAGTGTAGTGTAGTGTCTCTAGAGCCCTCTAGTTATCCAGATATCATTTCAGGTATCGAGTCTATTCAATGAATTGCTCATTAAACCACCAACAGGAAGAGAAATTGTAGGTTGCAAATGAGTCTACAAGAAGTCAGTCATCTCAAGTGAAGAAGTACAAAAGTGCAAGGCTCCTCTACTCAGTAAAGGCTACAGTTAGAAGAAGGGAGTCGACTACAACGATGCATTTTCTCCTTTTATGAGACATACTTCCTCTCAGGTGTTAGCTACGGTAGAAATCATGATATGGAGTTGGATCAGAATCAGATAGGGATATACCCTATCATCCAATATGAAATCTGATTTATATTGTATCTTTTAAATATCACTTCATGTATTGCACATGTTGATTGTTAACAATATTCTCTTATAACGGATTTATGGTATTTATCGTATTTACGAAGTGCTATAATATGACGAGTCCTTAGAACAAAGGCTATGAGCTTTTGGAGTTGTGGGTAGATCAAAAATATGAAACTCGAACTCTCCATGTTTTATTCTTAAATTGTTCATAGTCATTGATCCACCAAGAAGGACATTGGTTGGATGCAGAAACACTAGTACATTCTAGTTTAGTTCATATGATGAGTGTGATTATTCTCATAATACTTTCTACTTTAGTTCATATGGTGAGTGTGATTTAGATCCAGCAAGTTATGGTTTCAAGGGTTTCAGTAAAAGGAAAAGAAAGGGAAAAGAGTGTGTGGAACAATGCCACTCATGCCTAATCTAATTCTTTATTGCAATTCAACTCCCCTAATACAATAATAGATGGGTTGCTATATAGACTCGCTGATTTTTAGGAAATACATGATTAGAAAGTATCCAATAATGGAAAATGATTAAGAAAATAGAAACTAACTTATTGCATATGATTATACTAGAAAGATAAGTCAATAATTATAATTCTACCAAAAATGACAAAATTTTGATGTGCACAAATCAGTCATCAAATTTCACCAAAAATGGCAAACTTTATGGCACACCAGACACGACCCAGTTTGCTAACCGCTCCAAGTAGGTTAGGGTTGCATCATTCCACCCTAGGTGAGCTCGTCCATGAGTTCAGGCTTTGATACTTTTTTTTTTCTTTTGGGTCCGATTCTCCCCCTTGCTAGTTGATCCAGTATGTTCTCAAGCCTCGAGATCGTAAAACAATACTTCATTTTAATCTTGTTGAACACTCCTCGAGTGTCCATCCTCCATGCATGTATGGTCTTTCTTGGGTGTGAGGAGAGCAGGTATAACACACGGGCTCATGCTTGGTCGCACAAACCCCTTCTCAATCGGATCTACAACATGACACTTCAACTCTTACTTGTCCCTTGGGATCATTTGATACGTTGTTATATTCGGTAGGCACGTCCCTAGTTTGGGATCGATACACTGTTGCGTTTTCCTTGTAGGTGGAAGGCCTACTTAAATATCTAGTGACAACACATCAGCTTAGTCTTGCAATAGGAGCTTGGTTGCATCCAGAATCTCTGGCACAGTAGTTTCCGACTCAACGTTTGTAGTAACCGGAAGAGAAACCCCAGTTTTCATTGCCTCCTCTTTGAACACAACTATTCAAAGAGGAGGCAATGAAAACTGGGGTTTCTCTCCCGGTTACTACAAATGTTGAGTCGGAAACTACTGTGCCAGAGATTCTGGATGCAACCAAGCTCCTATTGCAAGACTAAGCTGATGTGTTGTCACTAGATATTTAAGTAGGCCTTCCACCTACAAGGAAAACGCAACAGTGTATCGATCCCAAACTAGGGACGTGCCTACCGAATATAGCAACATATCAAATGATCCCAAGGGACAAGTAAGAGTTGAAGTGTCATGTTGTAGATCCGATTGAGAAGGGGTTTGTGCGACAGAGAAACCCCAGTTTTCATTGCCTCCTCTTTGAATAGTTGTCTTTCTTGGGTGTGAGGAGAGCAGGTATAACACACGGGCTCATGCTTGGTCGCACAAACCCCTTCTCAATCGGATCTACAACATGACACTTCAACTCTTACTTGTCCCTTGGGATCATTTGATATGTTGTTATATTCGGTAGGCACGTCCCTAGTTTGGGATCGATACACTGTTGCGTTTTCCTTGTAGGTGGAAGGCCTACTTAAATATCTAGTGACAACACATCAGCTTAGTCTTGCAATAGGAGCTTGGTTGCATCCAGAATCCCTGGCACAGTAGTTTCCAACTCAACGTTTGTAGTAACCGGGAGAGAAACCCCAGTTTTCATTGCCTCCTCTTTGAATAGTTGTGTTGGTTTGTCCCGGGACGTGATTTTAAGATGAAAAATAGATTTTGGCAACACTTCGAGAAAGGTGCACGACTGGGATCCCGGAGGATTCAGAGAGAGACGAATTCAAATGTAACACTTCGAAGAAGGCACAAATGAATTTCGATTATAGCAGCGACGAAAGTTCACAAAACGTATCTGATTAGATCAGAGAAAATCTCGTTCTTCCTTTTAAACATGTTACGATTGGGATAGAACGAGTTACAATTGAAGAATAGATGAACAGAGGAAGAAAGAAGTCCTGCTGGGGTGAAGAATCACCAGAGCTCAAAGCTAGATTCGCCCCACACGAATAGCTTCCAGAAATCAGAAAGTTTGAAAAAGAACTTCAGAATACTCTGATCTTCTGACTCCTCGGATAGCGCGAACTCTCTATATGTTTCTCTCTTCTCTACTCTCTGAGATTTTGTAAGGAACTTGTACTCCTGAAAGAGAAGAAAGAAACTGATATATATATATATATATATATATATACAGTCCAGTAACCGTCCAGTACACGAAACGTTCGGGACGTATTTGGAACCGTTTCTGAACGTTTCGTAACTGTTCAGATCGTGGACAAACACAACAGCGCGCCAACTGCACCAACTGCGCACAACTCCCGCACTCGGGCAAAATGTGCATAGTGCATGCTGCACGCACTGGCACAAACTGTCACGCTAATTGCTGCGCCATCGGACAGTGCCATCCGGCCGCGCCAACTGGTCGCGCCATCTGGCCGCGCGATCGGCACGTAACTAAAGCACACTATGCGCCTAGCGACGATACTGACGTGCTAAGTGCAAAGTACGCCAACAAAATGCCACATTATGCCTCATGAGCCCATGAGCTCGAGTGCGAGTCCGAGTCGCTAAGCCCCTACGGGGATTAGCTCTAAAGGAATATATTCCAAGAGCATGACAAAAAGCATTAATACTTCATTGTTGGAGTTAGCCTTCTTTCCACTAGAAAAATACCCCCACATGGCACTCATGTGCCTCTCCACACCTCATGTGCATCTCTAATACAAGCAAAGTTATATATAGATATACAGTCCATTTGGCCTAGGCAATGTGAGACTATTTTTCTAGTTTCTAAGGCCAAACAATAACAATCCTCCACATATCTCTATATATGGATTTGAGTGTTCCCCACAGTGAATGTCCATCATGCATTATCGCTGACGACTTGAATCTTCCCGCATGGGTTAAACAACAGTATGATATAAGAATGGACTAAGCCTTAAATTATGCACCATAGCTGCAATTCTTCTTACTCATACAATGCAGTCACATGTGCTTCTGGCTGCACATTAAAGGCCCTGTGCCAGCCTTGTTTCGGTGTATGTATTTTGGGCGTCTACAAGTTTACCCTCAAGAGACGGCATGCTATCTCTGTTCATACACTCTAGGTGAGTTCTTTATTAAAGAGATATGACATGAAGCCTTGTACTTCCTTGCAGTGCTACGCCGCTATGACATGGCTTAAAGCCGGGGTATTACCCCTACCTGAAAACCTTATCGTAGTGTCATACTACTGTAGCATGAGGTCACAAGCCTCTCTGTAGTGCCAAACTACCCAGCATGAAGTCTTGCGCTTCCTTGCGGTGTTACGCCGCAACGACATGGCTTGCGTAGCCGAGGCTTTACCCCTACCTGGGTACCTCTTCGTGGTGCCGTGCCACAGTAACATGAGGACATCGTCCCCTTTGTAGTGTTGTCTACAACTCTTTAATTTCATCATACAACATTAGGCTACCTGCCTATATGCGGTGCTACACGCTATGACTTGGCTTGCAAAGCTGAGGCATTACCCCTACCTGGGAACCTCATGGTGGAGTCATCCCACTGTAGCATGGAGTTGTAACACTCCTTGTAGTATTGTACTACCGTGCTTCCTGTCAAGCACAACAAGTATTCACTCTGCCTGAGAACTCATTAAGGCGTTTAAGTCATCCTCACCACAGGATCTGTTCTCCGCAGAAAATATATGGGTCCGTATCTTTTCCATGTTACAGAGGACATATACCCACTGTTCCTGATATTTTTCCAGTTAATGTTCCTCCCTTGAACCAAAAGCTAGATGCCTAGAAGATTTCTGCTTGAACTAATAGCATAAAACTTTATGATAGTATTACAATAACACAATATCAGAATGTCTTCAAGTTCATTTTACTTGTTGTGTCTTCGACCAGCTGGCGCTTGAGGTCCTTCGTGAACGGATCTGCCAGGTTCTCCTGACTCCGAACATCAATTACTGCAATGACACCTCTCCTGATGAGATCGTGCACTGTTATGTGCTTTAGCCACACAGTTCACTTCTTTTCGTTAAAGAGGTCATTCGATGCCACTACAGCAGTCGCCTGGTTGTCACAGTATATAGGTATTGTCGGTATCTGCGTCCCAACTACTGGAAGATCATACATGAGCTTCCGAAACCATTATGCTTCTTCTGCTGCGGAATCAAGTGCAAAGAACGCATATTCCATGGAGGAACGAGAGCATAGTCTATTTCTTCGACTTCCACGATATATCAGCTCCACCCATGGAAAAAATGAATCCTCCTGTGGATCTCTCGCTCTCCACCTCTGAGCACAAGCTCGTATCACTGAAGCCTTCTACTACTGGCAGATCTCCGCTATAGTGCAGTGCATATGTCTGAGTCTTATTGAGATATCTCATTACCCGTTTCACAGCTTTCCAGTGCTCAACGCCTGGGTTGCACGTGAATCGACTCAGCATTCCCACGACGATAGCTATGTCAGGCCCAGTGGTAGTAGTAGCGTACATCAAACTACCGATGACGCTTGTATACTCCAGCTGCATGACGCTTCTCCTCGAATTCGGCTTCAACTTCAGGTCACACCTGTAAGGCGTATCGATCACTGGAAGATTATGATATCCGCAGCGTGTGATCATCCTCTCAATATAATGAGACTGTGACAACGCCAGTCCAGTATCCGTCCAGATGATCTTGATGCCCAAGATCACATCAGCTTCCCCCAAGTCCTTCATATTGAACTTGGTCGAGATAAACTTCTTTGTCTCCGTGATACAGTCCATATCCGTACATAAGATCAGCATGTCGTCCACGTACAGACAAACAATTGCACCTCTTCCATCAACGAACTTCGTGTAAACACACTTGTCCATTTCGCTGACCTTGTAGCTATTTAACCTTATGACTTTGTCAAACTTCTCATGTCACATTTTGGGAGCCTGCTTCAAATCGTAGAAGAATTTTACCAACTTACAGACTTTGTCTTCAAGACCCTTGACGACAAATCCTTCTGGTTGTTACATGTAAATCTATTCGGTTAGCTCGTCATTCAAGAAAGCAATCTTTACATCCATCTGATGTATCACCAACTTATGTATTACTGCGAGAGCAATTAACATTCTGATGGTGGTCATCTGGACTACTGGAGCATACGTGTCGAAGTAGTCAATCACCTGCTTTTGAGAGAACTCCTTGGCTACTAGCCTAGCCTTAAATTTGTCAATAGTTTCATCTGCTTTCATCTTCTTCTTGAAGATCCATTTGCATCCATTTGCATCCACCAGCTCCCGCATCCCATTATGCTACCAGCAGGTTCGTTCGATAACCTCCTCGACTACCCCGTCGACTCCCACGACCACGGCCACGTCCTCCGAAATGTCCACGTCCACCGAAATGTCCATGTCCACCACTTGGATCTCCCTCCTTAGGTGGTTTGGTACAAGCATACGATGATGTCCCATCTCTCCGCAGTTGTAGCACTGTCGATTGTGCTGCCATAGCTCTCCCTTAGGCCCTGTGTCACTCGAACTAGTAGCCGCCAGTGCTGACTTTACTTCAAGAGGACCACCTATCCATGTCTGCAGCTTGATGCGAGTCTCCTCCTGGATCATAGCCGAGATAGCCACCTCAAGGGTAGAGATTTTTGGTTGGGAAGTAGTGTTGTCCTCTGGGCAAATACTGCAGCCAGCCCTTTAAGGAACTTCATCGTCCTCTCCTACAGACATACATGTCTCTCTTTACACTTCAGTCCCTGCTGCTCGCCCGATCTGATGAGTGATCGTAATCCAACTACAGACGCTCCAACTCCGTGGCATACTCCTGCACCGTCTTCTCTCCTTGTACGGTGTCGTCGATCTTTCTCTTGATCTGAAAAACTTGTAAGTTGTTTCCTACACCATCGTAGGTCCTCCTCAATTTCTTCCATACGTCCTTCACCATCTCGATGCCATCCACTGTGGCGACGATCGATTGGACTAAAGAATTGAGAAGCCAAATGTAGATCACCATATGAGTGGACTTCCACTCGTCGCATCCTGCCGAGCCCTTGTCTTGCTCTGTCTTCTCTCTGACAGGAAACCCTCCAGGTTCTTTCCTGCGAGGGTTCTGCTCACCCACCGTGACCAACACAGGTAGGTAGCTGGTCCATCAAGTTTCAAATTGATGGAGGGAAGCTCCAACTTCGTCGATGTTCATATCGCGCTCTCACCAGTCGACAGTTTCGTCAGCTTCATCAACGTTGTAACCTCCGCAGGATCCAGCTTCTTGATGATCTCCTCCATCGATTATCTTCTCCGATCACCTCACACCCGTTCCATGATTCACGCTCGTCCTCTTCGTCCTCTCCTAGATCTGATCATGTCTCTCTCCTATCGAATCTAGGCCTTCAACGTCCGGAACGACCCAGTGGAAGACTTCGAAAACTGCGGCTTCGCGGTGGTGGGGGCGATGGGCCGACTGACAGACGAGTGTGCGCCGTCTGACGGGTGTCTCCGAGCAGCGGCCATCGCGAGTAGCAGCGGCCGTCGCGAGTAGCAGCAGCGGCCGTCGCGAGTAGCAGCAGCGGCAACAGCCGCGCGCATGCGACGGAGGTGCCCGCGGAGCAGCGGCCGGCTCGCGCGCGACGTGGTCGGCGTGCGGCCGTACAGCGACGGGGGCGGCGTGCGGCCGTACAGCGGCGGGGGCAGCGTACGACGGGGGCGACGTGCAGTGGCTGGTGGCGACGGTGGCTGTGGTGGTGCGGATGGTGATGTCGGTGACGACTAGTTTTAGGGTTTGGAAAAGGTAGCGGCGGCTAGGATTTTTGGTAGCTCTGATACCATGTTGAATATTTGTGATAATTTTATTGATAATCTCATGGCTATATATAGCCTTACAATCTACCTTATTACATTAAACCCTTTGTGGAATATCCTATGGCATATTCTGATATACCAAATATACCTAACAAGATATTCCAATATACTTATTCTAATATACCAACAATAAGTGCCCAGTGTAGTAGAAATGGAGTATCTAGAGCCCTCTAGTTATCGAGATGTTATTTCCAGTATCAAGTCTATTTAGTGGATTGTTGCTACGAGTAAGGAGATATAATCTCATCATACGAATCAGATACAAGAGTTCATCAAACCATCAATAGGAATAAAAATTGTAGGTTGCAAATGGATCTACAGAAAGAAATAAAAAAATCTAAAGTAAAGAAGCAACAAGTTATAAGGCTCCTCTAGACGTTGAAGGCTATAGCTAGGAAGGATGGGATTATCTTTAGTTAGGAGCAAGGATTAAAGTATCGGCCGATACCGATACATATCGGCCGTATCGGATCGGATTTGGACACCGCCGATCCGATACTGTCAAAAATGATCGGTATCGGCCGAAACGTGTTAAATTTTTTTGGTATCGGTCTGTATCGGCCGATACGGACCCGATACAGACCCGATACGAACCGATACGGGCTGATACAAATGAAAACCCTAACTTTCCAGAAATTTTTTTTTCAAGAATTGAATCTCCGATAAAAAAAGAAGCCAAATTTGCTTTACCAAAGCCATCAAATCCTCCCCAGAGAAACAAATAATGAAAACTTAAAATAGTTCGAGTAAAAAAATTTATAAATAGATCCAAATTCGTCTAAAAGAACAACCACCACAAAGAAGAAAATAAATTTAAAAAATCATGCAAAATTTTTACCTAATTTTCATGAAGCCCCTTTTTTTTTGCACAGCCGTAGACATCGACCAAGTGACGCCTTCTCGGCCGCCGCCGACGTCATCGCCTATGCTCGGAAGGAGCGGTGGAGGAGAGAGTTGTGGTGGGGCCTCTCTCCTCTCCGATCTGCCTAACATGGGCGCGGTGGAGGTGAGAGGAGCGGTGGAGGTGGTTCGTGGAGGCGGAGAGGAGAGAAACATTTCAATGAAATGTTTTCTCTCCTCTTCTCATTATATATAAAGAAAGCTGTTGACTCATTCAGGGTTTACAAAAAAAATAAAAATAGAAGGCCGACTCATTTAGGGTTTACAAAGAAAAATAGAAGGCTCGAACAAGTGACCGGCCTCTGGTTTTGAACATCACTTAATATCAACCGTCTAGCCACGGACTCATTTTAACTCTAATGTTTAGAGCTGGCATGTATATATGGACTGACTTATATATATATATATATATATATATATATATATATATATATATATATATATATATATATATATTTTGAAAAAAGGGTAAATTTTATTCCAAAATCAGACAATACTCATACAACATACATACGGATGGTCGCCCACCCATCAGTCAACTATTTCTTTTACATCAAACTCCAGATTATGGAGGATACCAACCGGAGGGGTGATAAGCCCCTCGAATATGCGCCGATTCCCCTCCCGTCAAACATGCCAGACAGCAGCTGCCAGCCGAATCCTAGCAGTCTTGAACCAGGCCAAGCCTCTCCCTCTGCAATCTCGAATACTCGTGATGATTGTTCCAATCGACCTGCCAGCGATACCTCTACCCAGCATACGGTTCTGCTCAGACCATATTGACCATGCAACTCCGCAGTCAAAAAATAGATGAGACATCGATTCATCCTCCAAATCACAGAGAGCACACTTTGGATTGGGGACCTGGATCCCAAAAGAGATGAGTCTGTCCCTGGTCAACAGACGACCAAGGAGCAGACGATACATACAAAGCTGTATTTTTCTGGCCAGATCCTTGCACCAAATGAAGTCATAATCACCAATTGGGGAATTGGCATGCCGCAAAAGGTTGTAGCCACTCTGGAAGGAGAACTCCCCCGAGGCAGTACCTCCAGTCACGTCAGACGGATCCCAGACCCATATATCCTCAGGCTGGGATGGATCAATCTCAATCCCACGAATAATCTCACCCAGTCCCTCAGTATGACGGTAGAACTCCGGACTCCAAGCTCCATTCCTGATGATGTGCTGACAAGACAGACCTCTGCCTACCTCCCTGTGATCTCGATCTCCCATAATATCCACCAGAGACTGGTGCTCTATCTAGGGATCCAGCCATAGGTCAGTTCCAGCCCCATCACACATGATCCTCCTGACAGCCGATTGGAGAACGGCTCTGTGTCTTAGAATATGTTTGAAGGTCACAGAGTGGTTGTTGTCAAAACCACATCTCCAAAAGTTGCCATTCCTCACATATCGAGACTGCATCCACTCCGCCCATAGGGATCTCCCTTTGATGAACCGCCTTGTCAGTTTCAGGGCCGAGGCTTCCCTGATAGTCACCAGAGGACGAAGACCCACACCTCCCTCCTTCTTTGGCCGACAGAGCTGTTCCCAAGAAATCGCATGGAGGCCCCCCCTCCAGATGAAATCGGCACAGATCCTTTCAACTTTTCTGATGGTAGCCATGGGTAACAAAATAGACTGCAGCTAGAACTGGGCCAGGGCAGAGATAACCGATCGGACTAACTCGATACGTCCCCCAAAAGATAACCCGGCAGCTTGCCAGCCTTCCACTCTCCGCTGGGCATACTCCACCAGGCTATAGTAATTCTGATCTCGAGCATAATTGACTGTCAAAGGAACTCCCAGGTATTTCACCGGGAGCTCACTTCTCTCCACGCCCAGTGCATCCGTGCGCTCCTCCTTCTGAAGACAAAGTGTACTGAAGTAGACCCTGCTCTTCTCTCTGTTCATCTGAAGCCACGAGTGTGTTTCCAGCTCACCCATAATCTCAGATAACGTGTTCATACCCTCCAACGAGGGCTTAATGAACACCAGAAAGTCGTCGGCATAAATGAGGTGGGTAACCGGAGGCACAACTCTCCTGTACAACGGGACAATTCTTCCAAAATGGACCATCATATCCATCAAGCAGGTAAAGTACTCCATGACAAGCGTGAACAGGTAAGGTGACAGGAGATCACCTTGCCGGAGTCCACGGTTGCTTTTGAAGAACCCATGTGGAATGCCCTGGATAAGCACCGAGAAGGTAGGAGATGATATGCATTCTCGAATCAACGCAACGCAACGATCAGCAAACCCCATAGCAGACAAAAGGTGGCATACGAACTCCCTGTTGACCATGTCATAGGCCTTCCTCAGATCCAGCTTTACACAAGCCTTCTCTCCACCAGGTTTGTTGAAGCCCCTCACCATCTCATGAGCTAAAAGGCTATGCTCAGCTATAGATCGCCCCTTGATGAATGCCGCCTGGTTCGGGGAGACCAGGTCCTGCATGATCCCCTCCATACGTCGGCACATGAGGTGTGTAATTATTTTATAAAGATAATTACAGCACGCAATAGGCCTAAAGTCTGCCAGCGAGGTCGCCCCCTCCTTCTTAGGAACTAGAGTCAAGAAAGTGTGGTTAAGCTCCTTCAACAGCTTCCCCTCAGAGAAGAGCTCCTGGACCGTCTCAAGAACCGGAACTTTCAGAATATTCCAGTGGCGCTTGTAAAATCTACTGCTAAATCCATCCGGGCCGGGAGCTTTGTTGGGGTCAGCTTTCTTGATAATGGCCTCCACCTCCTCCATAGTGACGGGGGCCAGCAGGAGACTATTCCCATATGGAGTCACTAATCTCTTCGTAACTACTTCTGGGAACACAGAAAGATAATCAGTCTGAAAGTATAACTCAGAGTAGTACCTGACCGCCTCACCTGAGATCTTGGACGGCTCCCCAATCAGATTACCCTCCGTATCAAGAAGCTGAGAAATGGTATTCCGATGTTGTCTGGTACGAATAACATCATAGAAAAACTTGGTACATCGGTCCTCATTCTTAAGCCAGGAGCATTTAGTGCGCTGAGCCGCACTAATCTCCATTTGAAGCCGCAGAATATTGACTTCCCCAATCAGCTCCTTCTCTCTAGCCGCAAGATTCCTATTTAACATGTCAGATTGCATGGAATGCTGGATGACCCGAAGCTCCGCCTCCTTATCTTCAAGAGTGGACTTAGGTAACCCCTTCACCCAAGTCCGAAGCGCCTTCTTTGTGTGTATGAGCCGGTGAACCATCTGATACTGAGCAGTCCCCTCAACCTGATGCACCACACCCACCATAATCGCCTCTAAGTAGCCCTCAGAGAGGAACCAGCTGTTGTTGTACCGGAAGGGGCGTGACCGCACTGAGGGGCTGAAAGAGAATCCAACCCTGATAGGAGAATGGTCACTCGTCTCAGCGGCCAACCCCTCAGCCAGAGAGTGGGGAAAGCGGCAGAACCACTCCCCGTTGCCCAGGGCCCTATCCAACTGACAAGCCACTCTATTCCTGACTGCTTTGTTGTGCCAGGTCCAGATATACCCCGAGCGAGATAGACTCTGCAGACCCGACTGGAGAAGGCAACTCTGGAAATCATGCAATATCGGATCTGGAACCGGTCTGCCACCCAACTTCTCCCCTCTGTGCAGAAGTGCATTGAAGTCGCCCATCAGAAGAAGGGGGAGGTGAGCGGAAGCAGCAACGGACGCCTCTAGCAATGTCACGCCATAAGACCTCCCGACGTCTCCTGTCGTTGTGGCCGTATACCGCTCCTAATAAGAACCGAAAGCTACCTTTGTTCGTGAAAACAATGGCAATCAGTTGCTCCGACATCAAGATCATGTCCCCATCCCAGCACTTCAAGCTCCATCTGACCCATATACGCGCCATGTCGCAGAGAGCCAAGTTGTGAAGCTGGCCCCAATGATTTGGGGTCCGACGGGCAAGAGTCTTGTCCCCTTTAATCTTGGATTCCAGCAACACAGAGATATCACATTTCTCCCTATGCAAAACTCCACAAATCTCCCTCTATCTCCCTAGTGAGCAAGCCCCCCTCACATTCCAGGCTATAATCGTCATTAATTATTAAGTGAGGGGTCCCCATGTACATCATCTTAACTGGTACCCGGGGGAGGTACCACTTCCGTCTCTGTCATTTCCTCCTCTACCTCAACTATAGGGGCATGCTGGGTGGACCCCTGAGTGAGCATCAGAGCCCAGGCTGGATTGTCCACACAGAGCTCTTTCCCCCTAACCGGGGAGTGATCCCCCCTCGTTTGAGGGACCATCCCGCAGAGGGCCAGCCCGCCTCTTCCTGCTGTAAACTTGCTCACTAGTCGGTCCGCCAACTCCACGCCCCTCAATTTCCGAAGTCACCATGCCTCTGGTGACCATGCTCCTCTGCGCCGCGAAGACGACCATAGCACCACCAGGAGGAGCCGCCACAGGCGGGGTGGTCTGACCCCTAGCCTCCTCCATCGATTGATCTCCCTCCCGCATAAGCTCTCCCTCTATGTCATCCCCGGGTGTAGACGCCATCTCCCGAGAGAATCCAGGTGTACCAGTAGAAGCCGTGGTAGACCCCCTCTGCAATCCTCCAGACGGGCAGGAGCTATCAAGGTGCCCAAAGCATGCACAGAGAAAACAGGTAGGGGGCACCCATTCATACTCCACTCTCTGAGATAGGACCTCACCCGAAGGAACCTCGTACTCAACTATGCTCGGCAGCTCTCCTCCCGCCCGGATCTCTACGAACATCCTCGCATACATCAGCCTCGAGCAGAAGGCTGTGGCATCATCTGCCTTAATCGGCCTGCCCACCAGACTAGCAAGTCTCATGAGCAATAGGATACTCCAATATCGTACCGGAAACTCCGGAAAGCGGATCCAGACCGGGACAGCATTGAGGACTTCCTTCTCACATTTCAGGTCCGGAGTCCACTCCTTCAGGATAATAAGCCTCCCGTCGAACGTCCATGATCCACCCTAGAGGATTCTAGTAACATCGTCTGCTAGCCCGAACTTCACGTAGAAGAATCTGTTCTCCCTAGCAAAGAACTCCATGCTCCGCTTCGTCTGCCATACCAGTGCCGCATATGCCCGTATCTGTCCATAGAAGGGTTTGTTCCCCAGCACATAGAACACCAACGTTCTCCCAGAACGCCGTCACCTGAGCAATCTCCTCCGCAGGGAACGTGGCCCTGAAACCACTTCCCACTTTCTTAGGGGGAACAAACTCCATGGTTGTGGGGCTTTTCGACCCTCCTGGCTTACATATGTCCACCCACGACTTGCCCACCGGACGATGTAACGTCTCCTGAGTCCGTGGAGGGACCGGTGTTGGAGAAGGCGTAGGCCCCATACCACCCAAGCCCACCACCTTGTCTTTCCCTTTATCCGCCACAGCCAGTTTCGGTCGCCACCCAGCTGTTCTTCCACCACCACCAGACGCATCCCGGGAGGAGATCCCAGATGCATTCGCCGGTTTCCGCGATCTCATCCCCTCCCCCGCCCTCCTATCAAAGGAGGAGCGTGGCCGCAAGGGAGTCTGAGCGTTACCCTCCTTACCTCCAACCTTTCCGTTTCGGCGACGTGTAACCGTCGTCCACCCTCCTCCATCCATTTGTCCGTCTTGAAGACGAGATCCAGATCCAGGTTGAAAAATTCTAGAACCGAAGGGTCCGAACGGAACCGCGGAATTTTTCTCCGTCGCCGAGCCTCCTTCAACAGCCCTGGCCGGCCCGTTTATTTTGGTCGGACCACCGCTCCCGCCAGCCGCCGCCGCCTGCACCTCCAGCGCCTCCGGCGCTGCTAGGGGTGAGCATTATTCGGTTTTGGACCGAAAATCGAACCGAACCGAACCGAATAAGAGGTTCGGTTCGGTTTTAAAAAAATTCGGATCGGTTTCGGTTTTGAAAATATTAAATTTTCTTATTCGGTTTCGGTTTCGGTTTTGGGTTTCGATTTCGGTCCAAAACCGAAAACCGAATAAGAAAATTTAATTAATTTATTTATATATATATATGTGTGTGTGTGTGTGTGTGTGTGTGTACTATATATAAGTATTAATATATATAGGTACATACTAAATATATATAGGTATATACTAAATATGTCTATGTATATTTAGTTACTATATATATTAACAAAAAAAGCTCAAAAAAATCAAAAAAATATGAATAAACCGAATAAACCGAAAACCGAACCGATTTAATTCGGTTCGGTTTGATTTGGTTTTGGGCCAATCCGGTTCGGTTTCGGTTTTTCTTATTCGGTTTCGGTCCAATTCGGTTTTGGGTTATTCGGTTCGGTTTAAACCGAACAAACTGAATGCTCACCCCTAGGCGCTGCCGGCGCCGCCTCCGCCAGTGGCTTCCCCGCGTCTGCCTCCAGCGTTTCCACCTCCGACGCTCGCTCCGCCTGCCGCTGCGCCGCCTGCAACGCCTGCTGCCGCGCCGCCCTTCGTCGGCCCACCCCCCGTCGAACCGCCGCCGGACTCGCCGCCGGCTGCGCCGGGGTCCCAAGGTTGGGACCCCCTCGGATTCGTCCGTCCCGAATCGCCCGAGTCGCTCGAGCTTCCCATCGTTATATATATATATATATATATATATATATATATATATATATAATATTGCCGTTATAGTCGATCCCAAAAAATTCGATACTCCGATCTGATACCGCCGATACTTCCGATACTCTCGATACCGATACTCATACAAACTGTCTGATACCGATACCGATACCAATCCCGATAGTTTGAACCTTGGTTAGGAGGGATTGGATTATAACGAAATATTTTCACCCATTACGACACATACTTCCTTTCACGTGATACTTAGTATGGTAACACATCAGGACCTAGAGTTAGTCGATAGTGATACGTCCTAGTAGCCAACATGAAAGCTATTTCAGATTGTATCTTTCAAATATCAGTATTGTCATGTTAATTTTTATATTACATGGGACTTGATCTATTTTCTCATTAGCATTGGCGTTGTTGTTTGTCGATGGGTGTTTACTCTCAAATACCTACCATACAGGTCTATAGATCGCTATAAGGCTCGTTTAGTTACAAAATGTTTGGACTTATTGTGTTGACTATTCTGAGACCTTATTACGGCTTATATTCCATCTCACATGAAGAATGTCTTCATGGTAACCTTCCCGAGGAAGTCTATAGAGCAACCTTCTACATTTGTTGCTCAGGGAGATAATTGAATATGTAAGCTAAGAAGACCATTTATGATCTTAAATAGAGTCCACTCACTTGGTTTGACAAATTTAGCCAAGTGGCTCCAGGAGTTGGATTTTGACTTAATCATCTAGATAACTCAGTCTTTCTTAGAAACAACAAGTCTGTGATCGTTATTGTCAATATTAGCCAAGTGTTTCTAAATGCTGTCAGTATATGCGGACTCGCATTTTCATATACTGACGGCATTTCTTAGGTCAAGCATATGAAAATGAGGAGACTATAGGGTGGGGTCGAAATGCGGTCAGTATATGAAAATGTCCCGACATAAAATGTTGTTGCACGTTTTCTTTCCAAGTTGATCATATATAATTATGATAATGATGATGGTGACAATGACAACGATGTTACAATTTCATAACAATTTATTAGTAGCAGAGTAGGTGGGAATGACTAATAAATGACACCAACTACTTACGTAGTGCGATTTGCTTTCATGATAGGCGTGTTTTCGAGTTTACTACTGATGGTGGAGGTTTAGACTATACATTTTGTCATACATTTATTACAACTCAAACTTGTTTCCGATTATCTGTAAATTCATAACTGGTATTATGGGCGTCCTAGTGTCAGATAAGGGCTGAAATGCAAGTAGTCGTACCGAGAAAGTATTCAGTGGGACGGACTCACCACGTACAATGGTGAATGGTGACGTCCAATGGTATAACACGGTAATATCAAAAGTCAAAAAAGAAACTAATCAAACAATTGCCAAATATCATTAAAATAGGAATACCAAAAATAGTAAAATATTACCATGTGTCATTATATCATTGGACGGACTCACCATTCATCCCTCACCACTGCTACATGGTGAGCCTACGTGGTGAGCCTGTCCCACTGAATCATTTCTACAGTTTTGCCTACAATAAATAAAGATATTGTTTTCGCAGCTGAACAATTTTCGGTGGTGATAAAAGAAAATTTAGTTACAGAGAAAGTGTAGTAATTAGTCTAGTGACTGACCTGTTGTCCATTATGTTTTGTAAAATACCAAGTCCAAATAAAGGGATAAGACCATTTCAAATATACAACCACCAGACCAATTCTTGTGCTAAACTTTCATGTGCTTGACATATTCCTGTGCTAGACCTATTCTTGTGCCACAAACTTGTTGACTAATCACCACATTTCTTTATTATATAAACTCCTCCCTCCAACCTATCATGGGTAGAAGATGTACTTATCGATCTACAACTGTAACCATCCAAGCAATATACCATCTTCAATACATGGGGCCTCGTCAGGCGATGCCAATTTGTCCTACCCGTTTGAAAATAAACTCTGTTTGGGTCTTCAAATTCGTGTTCTTTCCGGGCAAAGCTAAGTTCAAGTCACTCTCTCGAAGCTGTGTGCAGTGCCGAGAATCCGGTAGCATGGAATTTTACCCACAGGAGGATTCGAGAACAAGTCTACACATAAACCTCGAATAATCTCTTAGATTGTATGAAATATTTATCATCATGTTATGTTTTACTATTGAAATACTTGTAATAACCAATTCTATTAAATAATGTTTAGAAACAAGTATAATATTTAATTCTTTGAAATATTACTTTGTTAAATATTTGTGACAGAATCAGAACAATATTATGTTAAATATATGTTCAGAAATATTTGATTCATTAGAAAATATTCAATTTTCTTGTTAAATATTGTTCTGATAACATTATAAATCAGGATCATACTACTTGGTTTTATTCATTTTTGAAATATTTAAATTTTTTGGAACATTTATAGTCTATTTAGTATATAGACATTGTTTTTCAATACATTATGTTAAGTAGCTAGACTATTATAATTTGTGACTCTGGATCTTATAAATATTTTAGTTAAAGTTTAATGATATTGTAAATCCTTTTGAATCTAAGTTTTAAAGTAGAGATTAGTTTGGGTACAAGCCGAAATGATCCTTCTGTCAAAAGGGTGTAAATAGTCCCAAGCGACATGGTATTTAAGTGTCTACAAACCGTGTCTACGGACCACCGCTAGCTGGAAACCGGCCTCTACAGCTAATCCAAGTTGATCAACAGTTTTAACTAAAGATTTGTTAAGTCAGATTAGCAAAATCATTTAAACAATTAATATAGATTGTCATATTGTTTCAATGCACTATTCGTGCAGAACATTAGATTGTCACGTCGTCTCTATGACCGGTAAAGATGAGTTTTTTCTAATACCAAGCCTGAAAAGTTCAATGGTTATTTCTTCAACCTGTGACAGAACCATATGTAACTTTGGCTCAGTACCTTGGGCCTGATATAGCAATTGTTAGAATCACACCTAAGTTAAATAAGTTTGTTGACACAGAGTACGATTTAGGAGTAACCCAAACGTCTAGGTTAGTCAAACCCAAAACTACTAAATGAAATGACTACCATTAGTTTTACAGAATTCTATATTTGAGTCGTTGTATGATATATTCCTTGGACATAAAAACACTTGAGAACACTGAGACACAGTACAAGGATAATGAGGGTTCACTTTTAGAACAACTTAGATACTCATAAGATGATAGATCCATGTGACAAACTATCATAGTAAAGAGTATTGTAGACCCTGAAATAGTATCGTTAAACATAACTTGTGTTGAAGTTGAATGGCTCAGACATCTTATTTAGTATATATATAAATTTATATATATATGTCAATTTTATAGATTGTGTTAATCAATCTGCGGTAGAATTGCTAATGAATGATTATGTGAATGTTAAGATGAACAGGTACATGCAGTTGCACATCAAATCAATAAAGAGCCTATTAGGCAAATAAATATGTGGTTCTTGACTATAAAAGTCATAAAAAGAACTATACATATCCCTTGACGACGGATTCTGTCTAGGACATTAATCCTAGAATAATCTAGGGGATGAGATTAAGCCCATAAGTAAGTCACCAGCAGTGGCAATCCAACCAAGTCTAACTGCAGATCCCAAGAAGCCCGTTCAATGGATAGAAATAAGCTAGACTTGGGTAACTAATATGGAACACTGATCCTGAGATTAAATTCTCATAAATTAATACCCAAGCGGTTGTACGAAATTGTACAAAGATACTCTATCCCTATGATGACAGTGTTTCGGTGTGAAATGGTTATGATGAGTTTAACTCTTAATAGGTCCAAGCATGATATGATCACAAACCCTTGAGAACTCACCTATATGAGAGGTCGTGAAGATGCGACTATGGGACAGGACGATCCCAGACAACTCTCATGAATAAGGAAAAGAGTCATGGCCAATCAAAAGCGCCACCCGATAGACTGCAAGAACCTCTAGCATTTTATGTGTGCTAGTGTCTGAACCTGATTCAAGAATTCTGATTCAAGACGTAGTCCATCAAGTAATTTTTCAAATAAAGACAATAGTCACTAAGTGAGATTCATTGTTGTAGTTCATCTCATCTATTGCATAGTATTCATTTGCCCAGAAATTATCTACTCTTATTCTTTTAAGGGTAAAGTGCATTTAAACCCTCTTTAGATTTGCCTCGTTAGCAAAATAAGACCTTTTAGAAAACTTAAGCAGTCTGCACCTCCTTAGATTGTCCGCGTGAGCAAAATGGCCCCTACCGTCTATTAGCCGTTAGGAATGGCCGTTAATGAAGTTTTTTTTATTTTTTTTAAAAAAACTAAACTACCCTTTCCCCTTCCCTACCAGCCCCCCTCCCTACCCACACCAGCCCCCTCCCATTCCCACCGCCGGCCAGCCCCAGCCCCGTCCCTCGACCCACACCCCCCGACCTCCTCCCTCCACCAGCCCGCCCTCGACCTGCCCCTCCCTTCTCCCTCTGCAGGCCAGCCCCCGCCCCCTCCCCCTGACACCCCCTCCCTCCGTCGGCCAGCCCTCGCCCCCCGACCCCCCCTCTCCTCCCTCCGCCGGCTAGCCCCTCCGCCGGCCAGTCCTCGCCCCCCCAACCCACCACCGGAGAGAGAAGGGGGGGAGGGGAGGGGCAAAATCGTCTTTTTAGACGATTTTTAACAGTTGTTAACAGCGGAGGGCTGAATTGAGCAAAAATATAAAAAGCAGGGTTCCTTTCAAACTATGAGTCTTTAATTATATTTTCGTCACATCTAAGAAGGGTTTAAATGCACTTTACCCTTCTTTTAATTGTCATCTCTATTTCGGAACTTTGTTTTTTTTTGGAAAATTGTCGTCTATTTTGTTTCGTAAAATACCAAGTCCAAATAAAGGGATAAGATCATTTCAAATATACAACTACTTGATCAATTCTTGTGCTAAACCTATTCCTGTGCTAGACCTATTCTTGTGCCACAAACTTGTTGACTAATCACCACATTTCTTCATTATATAAACTCCTCCCTCCAACATATCATGGGTAGAAGATGTACTTATCGATCCACAATTGTAACCATCCAAGCAACATACCATCTTCAATACATAGGGTCCTCGTCGGGCGATGAGGTGCGATATTAAATTGGACCCATATGCCTTAAAAGAGAATTCTCATGTAAGACATGAACCAATCCCAATTATCTACACCACATGATACCACATCCTAGCCGATGTGGGACTAAATTACCAACTCCATTGTCACCCCCCATTTGAGCGCTCAATCGGAAACGAGATACAATCCAACAATCTCCACCTTAACTCATTTCCACTGACCGAACAACCTAGCACACCCGGCTACCATTTGTTCGTTCCCGCTAGCTGAACACCCTTAGCACACTCCGGCTACCTTTGCTCGTTCCCGCTAACCGAACAACCTTAGCACACTCCAGCTACCTTTATTCGTTTCCGCCAGCCGAACACCTAGGAGATCCAACATATTGTCATCTCGAACCGTTCGACCATAGAACCAAGCCTGACACGTTCATCCACACCACAATTGTGTGCCAACCAAAAAGCCTTACTCCACCTTGGACTCGTCAAACCCACATTTGAAGCCAATTGTTGTAGTTGATGCTCCTACTCCAACCTTGAGAAGAGCCCGTATAATCCGATTATACACATGAATGTTCAGCAATATTTATCTCGAACCAATTAAGTCGTCCAAACTAGCCCCGTAACCATGGGCTCTGATACCACTTGTTGGAAACGCGGTGTGATTCGAACCGGAGTTGGCCCATGAGGTGCAATATTGAATTGGGCTCATATGCCTTAAAAGAGAATTCTCATGTAAGGCCTGAACCAATCCCAATTATCTATACCACATGATCCCACCTCCTAACCGATGTGGGACTAAATTACCAACTCCATTGTCACCCCTATTTGAGCGCTCAACCGAAAATGAGATACAATCACAGAACGTGATCTCGATTGTAGGAAGATTGCTACGGGTTAGGAAGATTGGTACGGGTTAGTGAGTGATCTCAATTGTAATCTTTTGTTTTTCTTCTTAAGAGTGGTGAGGGGGTTAAACTTGAACCTATTAGGACAAAGTATTCAACGTGTGTAGCTTCCCTTCCCGGAATTTTTAAAATATTTTATTATTATTTACTTTATTTAAATGGAGATTTTTAGAAATTTTAGAAATGATTATTTAGTTAATTATTACGGTAGATGATTTTAGTCATGGTTGAGTTTCGGAGTACAAGACGACTAGAAATCATGGCACAGATAGTGCAGTGGCGTGCTTTGACTAGAGTTTAGCCATGGTAGGGGAAGGCCGAGCCATAGTGATGTCCTAACTAGAAAAACCAGGCAAAGTTGTGACATGACCATTATAAATAGTTTAATTATTCATTATTATTATTATTTGACATTTAAGTGATCCGGTTGTACCAGACTGGTCCGGACTGGACCCGGACCGGACCAAGCCCATGTAGTCATGCGGCATGTCCAGGGACGTTCGTGTTGAGGAAAATTGGTATGAGGGTGTTGTATTTCATTTTAATGATTTAACGAATATTTTCTAGTATTCGAAATTAGATATTATAATTATCATTATTTAGTTGATATTCAATGACATTGGTATAAAATAGGTCCTTGTACATTTTGGGATTGTTAGACTGTACATGATGGTATACACACCATTATGGATTTATTGAACTTCGTTACTATTATTATTATTTTATTATCAATATTATCGAGGATATTATTATACAATATTATTTTATTATTACTGGGTATATTATTATTGTCAATAAATGTTATATATATACATGTTCATATTTATAAAAATAGGCCCTACATAGGAATGATGCTTTTGGATTTATTTAGAATTTAAGGAGTATATTATATAAGTATATATATAAATATATAGATAAGTAAATATTTCGTATTTTATTTAGTGGGCTAGTAAATATGTTGCGACACTTTTGTTATATAAATGTACATATATAATATGTGTTATTGCTATTAAATTGTTAATTATTTTATAATAGGATAAATATTCTTTTGTGATGTATTTCTAGATTGCTATGATATATATATATATATATATATATATATATATATATATATATATATATATATATATATATATATATATATATGTGTGTGTGTGTGTGTGTGTGTGTGTGTGTATGTATATATACATATATAATATAAAATGCGTGTATGTATATATATATAAATATATATATATTACCATGTATACATATATGTGTATATATAAATATGTGTACGTGTATATAAATATATAATATAATATGTGTGTATGCGTATATAAATATGTGTACGTGTATATAAATAAATATTAAACATGTATATGTGTAGGAATATATAAATATATATTAAATATGGGTATGTGTATGAATATATAAATATATATTAAATATATGTGTATGTTTATGTAAATATAAATATACATATATAAGTGGGTATATATAATATATATTTATGTGTGTATATATATATGTATAAATGTACATAAATATTTATATATATATATATAGATATATATATATATGAAATAGAAAAAGGAATAGAAAAAGAAAAGAAATAAGAATAAACTAAACAGTAGATGGAATCCCAAACGCAAGCCCATCCTAAGCTAGCCCAGAACCCAGCTAGAGGGGAGCCCAACATCCTCTTTAAGCCGAACACAGCAGGTGTTCTCAACCGCGACTACAACATATAAATATAGACGAGAGATCGAGAACAGCAAAGAAGGGAAACCCTAACGCCGTGCGACCACCAGCATCGACCCAGCCACCCCGGGCTCCCGCGCGCACCCTCGGCCGCCGGTGCCACCACCGCGCACACGGCGGACCGCCGGGAACGCGCGCGCATCACCAGACCGCAACAGTGGCCGAGTCCCCGAGTCCCCAACTTCGAAGTGAGTTTTCTCCCATATCGTTTAACTATTTTTCGACCTACAAAGTCCTACGTGTAGACAACATATACGGCTATCAATCCCTTCAAATAGTTTCCCTTAAGTCGCACTATGTGCGACGATAATCGAGTTCAAAAACTTGAAAAAGATTAGTTTTATGAAATATTGAAACAGGGAACAAAACAGTTTTCACACCTATTTGGAAGGCCGATCTTGGTCGAACCGTTGAGAAACCTAGGAAACCAATTAACAACAGTCCTAGACAACCTATAGGGCACTGAAACCCAGTTTACGGAAATCGAAATCATCGACTACGCGTCGAGAAATCGGATCCCGAAGTTTTAGAAAAAATCTGTTTTGAATAATAGAAAAATTTAGAAAAACCTTCGATACGACGTGCGTCCTGCCAATCCGGGCGACGTAGACATGAATCGAAAGCATCGAAAGGTGCGTATCGACGTCGTGGACGTGTGGGCTTTGACGGAATTCAAATTGGTTGCGTGTGCGCGACGAATTTGAGGTGTATCCGTCAAAATTCACCGTATCGGCCTCTGTGCAAATTTTCCAATTACTTTGTGCACGTTCGTCAGATCGAGACGAAACTTGCGCCAACAGGACCGTATCGTTTTTCTGGTCTTGTATGCCAAGTTTGGTCCAATTCTGAGACAGTTGAATTGGAACGCCGTTTTGCAGGCCCTACGGTCCGACTCAACGGACAATTTTGTGCACGGCCCGCCGAAATCCAACTTTGGACATACGGTTGGGTTCGTATCAGAAAACCAGATCTGTTGACATATAATTTGACGACTTTAGAGACCATTGACTCTGGCACGATTTTCGGTACAAAGCGGGTCCAACGGCGGACATCGTTTTGCCCGAAATTACCGTTTTGCCCCTGTGTCCAGAATTGGACTTAAGGACAGACAATCCTAGCTAATTTGACTATTCTGAGAACGTTGGTACTGTTTATTTCAGCATCTGGAGACTTTTTGCATATGTTGACTTTAGTGACTCATCTGGTGTGGTTGTACTATCAGTTTCTCCAGCTAAGGACCTCAGACAAGTGCACTTTCTGATTGCTTTCGATTCATAGTAGTCTTTTTATTTTATGTTTATACATATATCTTGCTGCTTGTTGACACGCCCGTCACACGGAGTAGTCGGAAGGAGAAATATCTTAGTAGACATGTGGACTACCCAGAACTATCTCCAAAATGTCTATTCTTGCCTGATAGCAGCTGCACACGACACGTGCAGTGTGCCGGATTTATCTCCTAGCCGTTCACATGTCGAAACGGATATTTCACGCCACATAGGTAGATGTCTTTTATTTATTTTTCCTTTTCTTCTCCACCGCTCCATGTCATCAGTTACCTTCTAGTTTTTATCTCTCATATGTTATTTTCATGCCTTGTTAATTCTATTGTGTTTTCGCATTGCCGTCGGTTTGTGTACTTGTTCCATTCCTGACTGGAAACCATCAATTTTCAGGTTAGCTGTGGCTTCACTTAGCTTGGGATATTCGGATGTACTTGCAGACAGAAACCTAGAAATAGATAGCAGTTGTATCAATTTCATTAATTGTAAAATCTTGTATTTTCTTTAAATATAAATGTTGTAATAAATTTAGAAATGTGAATGAGCAGCAAATGTTATATATATTTTGAGCATTTATTTCTTGCGTGCTTGACAGCGTTCTACCGCCGACTCTGCGGCGTAGGCTGGCTTGGACACTTCTCGTATCCGAAAAGCGGGTGCAGGTCGTGACAACGTGAGTTCTGTCAATTTTGTAATTTCATCTGAGTTATTAAAGGTTGGAATTTGTCCAGGTGACTTACGTCACCGTCATACTTGTCTTCATCTTGTACTTGGTGTCCGTTAGACGGAGGTTGATTTTGATCAGGTGGGTTGGCAAAACGCTTCCGCACGCGTCCAACATAAACTTTATCTTTTTATTTACAGGAATTAAAGAAAAATTCTAACAATCCCTTTAAAAATACTATAGTCTCTTTCATAATAACAGTCCTGTTGGTCCTTGAGCCTAAACCTGATGAATCATAATAAGTATCAGACGATACATAAATTAGTTTGACAAGCTCCAATTGGGGTTTCTTCTTCTGTTGTGCCAGAATATTGTATAGAGAGGATTCATCCAGGAAGTATCCACAAATTAATATGCATTATTAGATGCTTGTTTCTACTCAATAGGCTCTGTATATGGCTAGTATAGAACTTCCTGATGTGTATAATATTGGCTCAGATGTTGGACTTTCCTCTGGTGTCTGTTCTTTCGTTGCAAAATTTAGTATATAACTTCCTTCTTGTTTACTTGTCTATTGATTTTATCTTGCTTTTTTTAAAAATAGGGTTCATACAAGATTGACTATGATTCATTAAACAATAGAAAGTGAGAGTACATATCTGTCTGAAGAGTAGTTAATGTTACAATTTAGACTAGTTTATGTTAGTTTGGTAGTAACAAATTTACTTTCTATGTTGATAGGTGTGAGGATATCTTTTTTCTTCACAAGGAGGCTCGGAAATGGCTAACTCGTCTCTTAATTATTAAAAAAAAATTACGTAAGATAATAATTCTAAAAATAATTTTCTCTCTTATTTCATATAACCAAAAAATCTCTCTTTTATTCACATATATCCACAACAAATTTTAATTAAAATATAAACAAATTAACTAATTTTAATTAAAATATAAACATGTATATAACAAATTGTAATTCAAATATATTTACAGAGAAAATGTAGTAATTAGTCTAGTGACTGACCGGTATCAAAAAGAAGGCCACTCAAGCCGGAACAACCAGGACCTCCATTGAGCCAGAGAAAGAGAGGGTCCTCTCCTGGGCTCCTCTCTGAGTGAATGAAATAATAGAACAGCTCCACGTCCTCGTCCACCGCCACGTATCTTCAAAGGATGAAAATTAGAAAACCCCGTAAATTATAACAAAAATATCTCTGAAATTTTTTCAAAAGTAGACTCTTCCTTTGTGAAATAAAAATCGCCTAACGTTGGTTATTATTTGGATTATTTTGACACGTGGGAGTTATTGCCATCAATTATTTTACAAAATATCGAAGATAACATTTTATTTAACAAAATACCACAGTTCTATATCAGCCACATCGGAACTTCATTTTGTTTAATTAATCCCTAGAACGACTCATAGAAACCCAACTACAAACGCACTTAATCCGAACTACTGGTTCTACTGTTCAGTTTGCTTCTGGTCCTCCTATGATATCCGATTTTATCAGTAGAATTAAGAAAATATCAAAGCAAAGATTGAATATTGATGTGGTAGGATGAATTATTTTGTTAAATAAAATATAGTCCACTTTTGT
Source organism: Iris pallida (assembly GCA_029216955.1). Taxonomy (NCBI): domain Eukaryota; kingdom Viridiplantae; phylum Streptophyta; class Magnoliopsida; order Asparagales; family Iridaceae; genus Iris; species Iris pallida. Next base: position 53,879 of record JANAVB010021827.1, on the reverse strand, counting down.
TCACTCAAAACTAGTGAGATGATCGCCCTTCCACTCAAAGGTCCACTCAAACTCTCAAAGGTTGTCACATATTATTTTCACCCAACTGAAAATAAATACGTGACAATTTTTGGGTGGAAGGGTGAACATCCCCACTAGTTTTGGTGGGATGGGAGGTCCTCAATATGCCCCTCTCTTATGAATATGTGGGTCCCATTGATTTAATAATACATACTTTTATTCTGTGGGACTTCATAGGAGAGGGAACATGGAGGGACACCCAGTTTTGATGAGTGAACAAAAAATGGACTCAATAAAATATATACTCACTATTTTATTGAATAATATTATTATTAATCATCACCAATACTTTAGAGTTGATCTAGAGTTTTGGGGGACAAGTGTGACTTTAATATAGACAAATGTTAAGGACACAACAAAAATTATTAGGAACAAGACACTTTTGACAGTCCTGTGTATATTCAAAACTGTAAGAAAAAATTGCAGTACAAATTTTGACAGTCCTTCATATGTACATGACTGTCAAAAATTTTAATAGTTCTAATTTTTTCAGGACTCATAAAAATATACATAGGAGTGCCAGAATTTTGACAGTCCCATAACCATTGGGATGAACCAGAATTTTTTTCTTAGCGGGGCTAACAGCAGCGACATGTCAGGAAGAAAAAAAAAATAGCGGAGGCTGAGTGCAGGGGCATGCTAGGAAGATGAATGAATTTTTTCTAGTACATCTCTTTTTAAGCCCGGGCCAAGCTTATGCTCCACCAGTGCCTATAACTGTCAAAAGTATGCTGCTCCTATTAATTGTTGTAGTGTCCTTAACATTTGTCTTAATACAGTAGCAAATTTTTGTTATAATTTTTTTGATACTTATTAATATTTTCAAAGCGGATTCAGAAACAAAAAAAATATATTGATCCGTTGTCAAGTTCTCGGTCCACAAAATATATCTTCTACCTCTTCTAAAACATGTTGAATTAATATTATCATTAACCATCAACTTCGACCAACATTTTAACAAATTTTTCTGTCAAAAAAAAAAACATTTTAACAAATTTAATATATTTTATTGAATAAAAAATTAATTTAAAATTTTTTGTGGCAAATTAATTAATAATACACGGAGAGTTACATGCGTACCCGGTCTCCAGATGGAAAGGAAGCGGCCCATGGAAGCCAGGAAGATGAGTGATAGTTTCTGCGGCGAGAGCAGTGGAGGAGAGCAGGAGCAGGAGGAGGAGGAGGAGAAGAGGAAGAGGAGCACTACTTGCAGATGACATAGTGGATCAGTGACACTTTGGTAGTGGTGGAAGCATGCCGATCATCCGAACTTTATTTATTTTTTTAGTAGATGGCGATGTTTTTTTTTATATACTTATTGTGTGCTTTCCTGCCGACTTTTAAGACGGGATATCTTCTCCTTCCTCGAGTCGCTGGACGATTGCAAGAATTTCTCCACTTGCCCTTTTGCTTACCTAATATAAGCCAATAATGCTGTCGTCTCCGACCATGGGCCTCTTCACTCTCATTGTAAGAAAGTCGTCATATATTTCCAAATAAAAAATAATAAAAAATAGAGCCCATTAATTATTCTAAAAAATAACATCCGCAGTAAGTAGTTACCATATTTTTATAGAAAATGAAACATATTTAAATGCTGTTTTACAGACTGGAAAGAGACCGCAGGGGCCAGACCACGCCACATGGGGGGACAAGTCGGCCTAGGTCTAGCTTTCGGTTCCCCCCTTGGTTCCTTAGGGGCTTTCGAACATATTTAGTACACAAATTTTGAGGACACCAAATCTGCTCTCGTGCGTGTGGCATGTAGATCTGGAAATAATCGACATTTGGTGAGTGTACAGTTTAGAGCGATATTGTCGTTTATTGAGAATAAAAGACTGAGAACTATTTTTCAACATAAAATGTCCGCGACGAATCAAGGTCCACTAGTCAAAGACGATAGTCGATTTATACAAAAAAAGGATTATAAAATTTAAGACAAAAATATTCAAAAATTAAGTAGAAAATCATAAGCAATAAAAAGTTACTAGAAGAGCGAGATCACTAGTAAATAATGTTATAAGACTTCACAAGGTCGCTACAATTTTGTAACTCCCAAAAAAAATCCAAGAAATCCTAAGATATTATAACCAGATACGAGAAACTCAATATCTCTTCTTCAACCTCTTTATTTCTTCTTCCTTTCTTGCTCTCACCCTATTGGTGGCTACCCAATCTTTTATGCACAATAATCACTGATCACTGAACGAACATAAGGATCATCTATATAGTATGTCATGTGTCTATACATAGAAATATAATCCTAAGTAGACATGATATAAAGAAACTGATTGACTAGGTAGGAATAAGACTTTTGCTTAAATCTAATTATTATTGGAAGGCTAAATTACCCTAATGGCACCTCAACTATAGCACTTGGGTATTATTGGCACCTTAACTTTCTATTGCTTGATTATGGCATTCCAACTTCATAAATTGCTATTTTGAAACACATTTCGTCAATTTTGAAGCACATTGAAACTACTTCAAAAACATATATTTTAGTACAAAAGTTTAATTTAAATACTTGTATTACCACATATTATTTTGAAATGGTTTCGATGTATTTCAAAATTGATGAAAGGTGATTTAAAAGAACAATTTATGAAGTTGGGGTGACTTAATCGAATAGTGAAAAGTTAGTGTGCCAAAAACATCCAAGTGTTATAGTTAGGATGCCATTAGGATAATTTAGCCTTATTGGAATTACTGATATGAGTTAAATCCTAACAACCACCATCTTGGATCATTCATCATCCAACTCAAGCATCTAGCAATGTCAGCTTATAATCTTCACAGTAGTCTCGATCACAAGAACTATTCCCTCTTCATGGGCCATCGGTCGCATAGTCGCAATCGATTTCGAACTCGAGTATGGTTCGAATTCGAACTTCATCCTACATCGAACACGTTAGAGTATATTTAGAAATAACTACAGTCGCTTCTGATTCAATAAATCTGACTCGTTGTTCTCGAGTCATGGAAGATTGACCAACTACAGATGAACTATTCTGGATATTGAACCCTATTATCGTAAAAAACATAGGAGCGCCACCTCGAACAATGCCCCCTACCATGATAAAATATTACCGGACTTCTCTCCCTTCATGAGCACAGTGCAACCACGTGTCACTCTTAGGCCATGTTTGGTTCACGGATATAAGGACTCAAGAAATAAAAGTTGTTTGTTTCCTTTATTTGGTAGCTACAAACTTGAAAACTATTTTTCTGACAGAGGAAAAATAGGGGAGAAGATGGTTTCTCTCAGAACCCATGGAATTAATTTTTCCTTCTCCTTTCCCAACATTTATTACAAATTTAGGATGACAATAGTCCTACTCAAATGTGTTATTGTCTATTTTACATAATTCTTTTGGATTTTCATGATGTTATTTTTATTTTAGAATGCAAGGATATTATTGGAACACTAGTATTTTTTTTCTTCCTTTTCCACACTAACCAAACACGTAAGGAAAATTAAATGATCTTTATTGAATGTTTTTTTTGTTTTACCAAAAGCATGAAAAGAAATGTGATGTAAATTCTAATTTTACTTCCCCATGGAAAAGACAAGGGAATTGATTTTCCTTCCGAGAACCAAACGAGGCCTTGGAACTCCATATCTTGCTGAAAAATGATAGCCCACAGAGTCTAACGCGTCCAACGATATGAGATTTTTGTGCATCTTCGGTACATATCGTACTACACCAAACATGTGCATCATGCCATCATGCATCTTAATATCTAATGTCCCTCGCCGACAAATTTAAAAACTGAGGCATCACCCAAGCGAACAATACTAATTTTCTTCTCCAAAGAAGTAAAGAAATATACATATGAGAAAATATGTAGCGAACTACTAAAATTCAATATTCAATCATGAATAGCTTCCTTATCTTAGGATACCTTGAGCAGATCGTCCCAACTGTCATTATGCCAGGATTCAGTCCTATCAAATTTCTACCTTCATTGCTCATTGTAGCATAACACTTGAGCATTGTTTGGATAGGTAAGTAGTTTAAGTTCGTAGTTCTGCGTTGGAATATAAAGATAATGAGGTAAGACATACAATCTGTGATATAGGTAATTCTCCTTATCTCGGTATGACATATTAAGCCAATGATACATGAAAAGAATGACGGTCCCAATATGCAGGCTAATGATCGAGAACAATGATTCATGAGTATGACCGTTTCTGAGTATGTGTAAGCTATGCGATCGCATAAGGCCCCAAAAAAGTAGAAGGCACAATTTATTTTAATGTTCGTGTATATTACTAATATGAAATCTCCATTTTTAAATTTAGGTCTCCCTATTTTTTTTAGAATCCACAATAATATAGTCTTTAGAATGTCAAAAAATATATACTTTTTAAAATAGTTAAAAGAAAATCATTTTTAGTCTTAGTACAAGCCCCTAAAATATTAAAAATGACCATGTTCTTGAGTGTATGGATAGTGGTAAAACCATCTGACTTGTTATTGATATAAGCAAATGCAACCACAAATATAATCCTAAATAGTAGTTTAGGTGTCTAAAATTGGACTAATCAACTTTCAAATAACTCTTATACACCTATATAAACAATTATCATACCTAATTTAAGTTTTGTAGGGGTTCTACCACTTTTCAATTTATGGTAGTGATCCCTATGACTTCTATGCATCTTCCCAAGTCACCGTGTAACATGGTTTTGGTCCTTGAACAATACAATACCGTATATAAACAGAACAATGACACAATTATGTTAAATAACAAACATCTCTACTATTATAATACGGTGTAGAAATAACTCAAAAGCGAGTCGTCTAGGTCGTTTGTATACTCTCCATTATTTAGTAAAAAAATACAAAAAAAATATAACTACGAGTATGTATCTCCTCATGTAGTTAATAAAAAAAATTCTAACTACCGCGTATGTCCTCATGTAGCTAATAAAATATATAAAAAAAATTTAAAAATTTCGAACTACCTGAACATATATCCAAACTCATATAAATATCTATAATAAATCCTAAAATATTTTTAATATTCATATGATATTTAAGCTAACTACATAGTATATCTAACTAAATACATATCAAAATTTCTAAAAATATACATATAACAAATCATAATTAAAATATATTCAATCATATTTAAACTATTTTAATAACAAAAAATTGGTACATGCAACGCACTTGAAGGTGACTCGTAATAATAATCAACATGTATAAACATAAACTGGTATATGTACAAACTGTTAGGAGGTATCACTATCCATAATTGTCTAACTGTTGGGGTTATTGAGATTGATCGCTAGAAAATAGTTCCACTGGATTGTAATCGTCCCTTATCCGTGGAAATTCTCTCCAAATTAGTTGGTTAGTGGCTGATCATTAGGGTTATATATATATATATATATATATATATATATATATATATATATATATATATATATATATATATGGGATCAACATCTCCTCACTTTTGCATCCTCCAAGCATCCCTTCTTTCACATCCATTGGATCTTGTTTAAGTCATCTAATCTTAATCGTTGATTTTTAATGGTTAAGATTAGATGATTTAAACAAGATCCAACGGTTGTTATCATAGAATGCTTGGGGGATGCAAAAGTTAGGGGATGCGGATCCTCTCTCTCTCAATCTCTCTCTCTCTCTCTCTCTCTCTCTCTCTCTCTATATATATATATATATATATATATATATATATATATATATATATATATATATATATATATATATATATATATATTGAAAATGGTATTAGTTTTCGGAATCGCTCCCACTGGGATTCGAACTCTTGACTACTCGGGCCGCATGCCTCACCACTATCACTAGGCTAGGGGTCATTGGCTATATATATATATATATATATATATATATATATATATATATATATATATATATAACACCCATTTTATTAATGAAGGCCAAAAGGCCGGACCTTTACAAGTATACTATGAGGCGCAAAATGTCGATGCCTATACACGTATACTGACAAAAGAAGAGCAAAACTAGGGAGAGAAGAATCAAAATGGCTGATCCGAGGAGAGGAGAGAGTTCCAGAATCCCGTCTGACCATGATGGCAGAGGGTTCTCCTTTTATGGCACTGGCGAATGGTTTTCCAGATAAGTTGGTTGGCTGTACTGGCGGCCCTCATATCTAGCTTTGTTCCGATTTTTCCAGAGCACCCATGTGGCAGCCGCAGCGGCGACCTGGTGGCCGTGAGACACCGCTGCCCAGGTTGCCATGAGGAGGTAGAAGTTGTCGTCCCCATGAGGCAATTGGCAACGCTGGGAGAGAGCTCTCCAGACCTGGATCGGTAGGTCCCCTTGGCTGAGGATGTGGTTGAGAGTTTCTGATTGACGTTCTGCGCAACATGTACAAGCGGAAGCAAGGCTGAACCCGATGGTATTGAGAGCATCGTCAGTGGGGAGGATGTTGCGAAGGGCTCTCCAGATGAGGACGGACCACTTCTTTGGGATACAGGTCTGCCAGAAGGAGGCAACTGTAGGAGGTGGGGCCGCATTGCCTAAGATCACTCTTCTGGCCGACTTAACCGAGAATGCACTGTTGGCAACTGGCGACCACTCGAGCTTATCAGCGTCTGGTCTGATCTTAACTCTGCTACGGCGAATGTATCGACCGCCTCCAACCCAGCCCAAGTCCGAACTTTGATCAAATTCCATGTGGTATTAGGAAGGTCCCATAAGTCCTTGATAGTGCTGTTCCTGGGGGCTGCGGACATGTCTGGCAGCAAGCTATCGCCGACCTAGCGCTCCAGGAATGGCGATGCTTCGCCGAGGCCTACCTTACGGCGAATCGCTGGTTCGGCAAGGGACTGTCCGATGAGAATGCGACGCTAGGCCGCGAAGGATCTGCTGTTCGCGATGGCCTTCGACGGGTGTATGTGTTTGAAGTATCTGGACTTCATGAACCTGGACCATAAGTTATTACTCGTGCGCAGCGTCCACCACAATTTCATGCAGAAGGCATTAACGATGTGAGAAAGTTTAGTGAATCCCATGTCCCCCTCCTCAGTGGTACGAGCTATAGTATCCCAGCTGGCCCAATGGTACTTGTCGTGACCGCTACTGTGTCCCCAGAGAAATTTGCTGAAGATGCTCTCGATGTAGGAAAGCACTTTCTTTGGGGGGGAGCATGCCGCTAGGGTGTAGATGGGAATGGAGGAAAGGACGTGTTTGATGAGGATCATCTTGCCTCCGGAAGAGAGCGTGGCGTTGTGCCAGCCCTCGAGCTTCTTCATGATGCGAGTGATCAGGTTTTCAAAAATCCCGACGTTAGAACTGCCGTAGTCAAAGGGACACCCCAGGTAGTGGAATGGAGGATGCTGGATGGGGAAAGAGGTGATGGTCGCGATGCTCGCCGCTTGCTCTCTCTTGAGGTTGTGGTGGGTGTAGATAACACTTTTATCCGGGTTGATCTTCTGCCCGGAGCACCTCTCGTATCTCTGGAGCGTATTATGGACGACGTTTACGGATCCGGAGTCCCCGGCGGAGAATATGAGGATGTCATCTACGAAGGCCAGGTGGGTGATGATTGGGCATCCACTGGCAGTGTGGTAGTGCTGGAAGTTGGGGGAGCCCGCCATCTGATTAAGGTTTCTGCTCAGAGCGTCCGTCGTGATGATGAAGATGGTGGAAGACAGAGGATCTCCTTGCCTGACCCCACGACTAGATTTGAAGAATCTGTCCGCATGGCCGTTAATAACCGTGGAGAACCACGAGTTGCTGATCGATCTCCACACGATGTTGGTCCAAGTTTCAGAAAATTCGAAGGCTCTGAGGACCCAGATCATGAATAGCCAATCTAGTCTGTCGTAGGCTTTTTCCATGTCCAATTTGATGGCAATGTTGCTCCCTTTTGCTGGGAGCTTCATGCAGGTGACTAACTCTTGGGCCAACATAATGTTATCTTGGATATTTCTCCCCCGAACGAAACCACTCTGCTCCTCCGAGATGATCTTGGGGAGAAGGCCTGCCATGCGGGAGGCAATAATCTTGGATATGATCTTGTTGGTGAAGGTGCAGGAACTGATAGGGCGGAAGTCGCAGAATGTCTCTGGATTGTCTTTCTTCGGAATGAGGATTAGGTTGGTGCTCGAGATGGCTCTGGGGTAAGTAGCTCCCTGGAGGAAGGCGGAGACCGCACTGTGAATATCTCCCTTGATGATGTCCCAGCAAGTACGAAAAAAGGTTCCCAAAAATCCGTCTTGCCCAGGTGCATTGTGTTCGTCGAGGGCCCAGACGGCGTCTTTCACTTCGTCCTCTGAGGAGGGCTGTTTGAGCCGGGTGTTGTCTGTGTCACTGACTAGTTAGGGAACCTTGTCTAGGAAGGCGTTGTCTTTGGTCACCGTTTCTTTGGAGAATAGTCTGGAGTAGAACTTAGCAGCCTCCACTTGTATGCCCTTAGGATCGCTGATGATGGTACCGTCGTCTCCGGCAATCTGGTTGAGGGTGAGTTTTTGCCTACTACCATTAACGCTGGTGTAGAAAAAGCTCGAGTTGTTGTCCCCTTCACTGTCCCATTTGATCCTGGCTTTCTGTTTCCAAAAATCAATCTCAATATTCAGCCTGAATTTGAGGATGGCTTTGGTGAGGTTCAGCGCCTTCCTGGACTCAGGCGAACAGTCGGTTATGTATCTGGCTTCGGTACGAGTAACGTCATCCTCGACCTCGCAAATGGCTTGAAAGATGTCGCCATAAGCTTGCTTGCTCCAGGCCGCCAGAGCTTTCCTCGTGGCTTGGAGTTTGTAAGCTACCCAGTTGAGAGGTTCGAGGGAATCCGTGCTGTTGCAAGCTTCTGTGACCACACCCAAAAATTGGGGGTGCTCGCTCCAGAAGTCTAGGAAACGGAAGCTTTTCCTGGGCTTGATGGAGGTGCTGGCAATTTCAACCAGCAGGGGGGCGTGGTCAGATTCTGTGATGTTAAGGTGAGAGAGCTTGGAGGTAGACCCCATCCCTAGCTATTGAGCGTTGGTTAATGCCCTATCGAGGTGGAAGAATTGCCGACGGTCGCCTACCTGCATGTTGCACCAGGTGAATGCGTTGCCTGTGAACGGAAGGGTAGTGAGGTGAGAGTTGAAGATGAAATCGTTGAAGTCTTGCATGGTTGGAAGGGGGAGGGCGGCCTCCAATTTTTTCATCTCTGCAGGTGATAGCGTTGAAGTCCCCAATGCAAAGCCATGGAAGGTTATGGTTGTGTAACGCCCCAGTCCCAAAATACTTAGGACCAAGTACGTAGACATGCCAGCTGCATATATACAAGGAATACTCCAATATGTATGCCATGATACATACTCAGTGGCAACAGGCTGAACTGATGAGGCAGAGCATGACGGAAGCACTAACTAGGCCCCTACCTCCACCTCCGACACCGGTACCAGCACCAGCTCTACATCCATATGAGGGCTCTATCAAGGACTTCATGGATATGAATCCCAAGCCCTTCAGAGGTACCGAGGAACCCTTAGAGGTCACTGCATGGCTTATCAGCACGGAGAAGCTACTGAGGGCGTCCCAATTGCCAACAAATGATTGGATGACAGCAGTATAGACTTGCTCTTAGAAGACAATGCCCATCATTGTTGGGAAGCCGAAGGAAGACGCTTGGGAGCTAATCAGACTTGAGAAGAATTCTACAAACTCTTCAATGAGAGGTTCTTTCCTATCCATGTACGCGATGTCCTCTATGATCAGTTCCTACACCTCAAGCAAGGAAACATGACCGTAGATGAGTACGATGCAAAATTCAGTCGATTGAGTAGATTCGGTGAGACACTGATTCCTACTGAGCAGGAAAGGGCCAAGAGATTTCATCAAGGGTTGAAACCAGAGCTCAAGAAGCATACTACGGTGCAGTCTAGAGTTTCACATGCTGCAGTGTTAGAAGAAGCTAGAAGCCAGGAACTCCTTGACAAGGAAGTACAACAGGCTCAGAGATGCCATATTCCAACAACTGGGCCAAGTAACCTTATCCAAGGTGGACCAATCAAACGTTCTATGACACAACAACCACCAAGAGCATCACCCTATCCAATTGATGAGCTTCTTACATGTCGCTTCTGTCATAGAAAAGGTCATGTCATGAAGGATTGTCGTCGCAGATTAGGACAATGCATGATTTGTTGCTCCAATCATCACAAGGCCCGAGACTGTACAAAACAACTAAAGGCAACACAACAGCGAATGCAAGGGCCCTTAGCACCAGGACCAATAGTAGAGCCCAATCAACCATCACATGGAGGTTATCCTAGAGGATCACACTTAGCTGACCAACCTATACAAGTTGGACAGGATGGACAGGAGACAAATGGACAAAGGCATGGGCACACATTTAGCATGGCTGTGATAGGCACCTATTCTGAGGGTAGAGATTTAGCAGGTATTATTCTAGTTATACCATTTATTTATTTTAGACATGGCTTAGCATTAGAACAACACATTCATTAGCTTGGTCAACATGCACAACATAATACTTGTCTTAGTATAAATTACTAAGTTACCAGCGGCACTGCATATGCACTACTTTCGACACCATTAGAAATCTATCGAGCATAGTCTAGCAGACTTACTACGAATAGAGATTTATGACTTAGTAGTTAGAGATCCTTGCATGATGTACCTTATAATTTGTTACCCCATCAGTAATCGTCTTGTGCTATAGAAGAGTGGATCATCCAACACCCACGGTACGTGTGTCATCCTGACATCCCTCACCAATGAGGAAGCGTAAGATGACATGGGTAATCGTTTCACTATTGTCCAAAATTTGAAGAAAAATCTTTGACTTGACACGATTCCTCCAACCGAGCAAATAACCCAGTAGTTCACAATGTCCACTTCTATCCGCAACACTATGGGTACCCCTACCGTGACTTTGAAATTTGGAGCACAACATTAGTCTTTTTCTTCCAACAAATTTTACATGCGAGACCTAGACGATTCCACCTTCATCTAGGCACATCATGACCCACTCAAACACGTCTCTTTGTACTCTATTTTTTGATGCGGCTTTCAGGACAAAGGGCTAATTATAACCCTTACCGTAATACCGTTGTACCGACAAACCTTTCGGCTTCAATTAGAGACCCAACCTCGATTCGATTTTTTTTTTACTCAACATATGGGTATGATCTACTCGAAGTTCACTACGCACATGCCACTAGTGTGCCACCCAATTGAGTCCCCATGTGCCACTTATACACGAAAGTCATGGAAGGCACGATTTCAGATTTATAGCACCTATATAATCAATCTGACCCGAAACTAGCCCACTCTCTCAAGTTAGAACTTGTTCTAGGCTACTATAGCTCAGTAGAGATGGTATAGAATGATCTTACAAGATTTTGTCCCATCAATGTAGCTTGAGTCCAAGATAGAAACATTCAACCTGATATATCCCCCTGTACCTTTTGGTCCCTCTCAGAAGACGATTCCCACTGTAGCCAACTTTTATAAGTTGGGTAGAACCTGGAACCAATAACGCTTTACAAGGAATGGAGCCAAGGGTTATCTTTTTTTATATATAGCGACCCCCTCGATTGTTCGAAGACCAAGGTACGACTTCTCATACGTTAGTTCATGTTCATTCGCATTGCATTGCGTACCCCTCTATCGTTAGTTTAATTTCGAGGACGAATTTTTTTTAAGTTGGGTAGGATGTAAACCCCCAAAAAATTTCAAAAGAATATTTTAGTTTTATTTTTACTTGCTAAAATAATTATTTTATTTTATTTTATTATTTACAAACATAGTCTTAGTCGTGCTTGAAATTTGTTAGGCACATCTACTAGACATTGTTGTACGGCTAGTGCAGTCACATGACTTGACTAGCCTATTAGCTGTACATCTCCCTCAATTTTCTAATTTTTCTTATTCGATTATTATATTTTATTACTATTCTTGCTTTTAGAATCTTTATTTGAAATCTTAAAAATTATTTATGAAATAAATGAAGCAAGTAATTTCTCAAATCACGTGGAGTGACTAATTTCCTCTTACAGCGAATAACTTTTGTAGCCATTTTTTATGAAGTTATCTTGTATGTCTTACAAATATATATATATATATATATCTATAAGTGTATATATAGAGTATTGGTGTGTGTTAAATTGTATTTACAATAATACTAAAGATGTAAACATACTAGGGGTAAATAGGTACATCAAAATAATTCTCTTAAATATATGCAAAAAAATTATTTTTATTAGAAAGTATATTTTTCTGCATATTAATTAGAGTTTTGGTTATATATTGATACTTAAATAACCATATATAGTAAAAAAAAAAGGAAAAAAAAAAGGGAAATTTCATCATCTCACGAGATATGAATATCTCGTGAGATAATGAAACACAAAGAACCCGACCCTGGTAGCAGTATAGGAACGTATGGTTTAATAACTCGGATTCTTCAAATCTTTTAAATCCAAAAATTTTACACCTTCATCCAAATCAAATACTCGTTAGGATTATACCCATCCAGTCCTAATCTCGATTCAAATAAGGATAAAAATTGGATCGATCAGAGTATATATTCGGAAAAAAGGGAAGGGGTTTTCGAAGGGATAAGAGCAGACAACCGCGTGATCGAGAGCTCCATACGCATTAATCTCACGCCCCAGCGGACCCTAGACTTTGACGCACCTCTGTGCTGCCTACACGTCGTTCACCGGCCGTCTGCAGCCACCGGCCGACGGTACGACACCAAAAGCTCGCGGAAAAACAGAGCAAGCTCTGTTCTCAGCCGCAGCAGGTACCCATGTTCGTCATCATTTTTCTCCTTCATCGTTTAGCCAATCAACGAACCAATTTGTTCTTATTAATCACTACATATAGGACAACAAGCCCTGTTAATTAGATCGAGCCAGCTACCCCCGATCATCCCCATAAATTCGTCAAAAGTTCGACGAAAAGTTGGAGTTCATGCGCATGAACAAAACAGATTCGAAGCTGTTTTAGAAGGCGTTTCCCGGGCTAAAAACTAAGATTTCGAACAACCTAATTTGAAATAGTGAAATACATCATATACGAGATTAAAATGCTTCAGATAGATTTATTTTTCAGTTATTAGGCAGAAAGATATTCGTTGTTAAAAATCAAGAAAAACTGTTTTAAAATCGTAAAAGTTAGAAAAGTTTTTCCGATATGGTGTGCGCCCCGACAAACCGGGCGACGTGGTCGCGCACTATACGCATCGAAAGGCGCGTATGGAGGTTGTCGACGTGTGGGAATTAACGAAACTCGATTTCATTGCATGTGCGCGGCAAAATCAGTACGTATCCGTCGAGATACTCCCGTATCGACCTTTTGCAAACTTGGTCATAACTTCGTATACATTCGTCGTATCGAGACGAAACTTGCGCCAACAGGACCGTATTGAAATTTTGGTCCTGTATGCCAAGTTTGGTCCATTTCTGAGAAGGTCGAATGGAATGCCTATTTGGCGGGTCCGCGATCCGTTATAACGGGCGAATTTGTGCACGGCTCATCGGAATCCAAAGTTGGACATACCATTGATTTCATCTCCTCAAATTGGACTCGTAGACATGTAGTTTGACGACTTTAGAGACCATAGGTACTGGCACGCATTTCGGTGCAAGACGGGTCCAACGGCGGACATCGTTTTGACCCAAAATTACGATTTTGCCCCTGTTCCAGAATTAGACTTTTGGACAGGCGTTTCCTAGGCATATCTTTTATTCCAAACTCGTTCGTGATGTTTGTTTCAGCATCTGGAGCTCCTTGTGGATTTTGACTTTCGTGTTGACGATTCTGATTGTTGGATTTTGCTGCTTCTCGTACCACCCTCAGGCAAGATACCTTTTCTTATTTACTGTTTATAATTAGATGTATCTTTATTTATTTATTTACTGCTTATTTATTATCTGTTCTCAGTTGGATCCATTACTTGCTATTTTTAGTTTACTTTATTTTGCTTTCAGTTATTTTTCCTTCTTGCCTTTTTGTATGCATATGAACCTAGTCTTAGCGAACTACCTTCTGTTAGTGACCTTGGGAGAAAAAAAATAGTTAAATGTATGGGCTACCCCAAATCCAACAACTGTAGTAACTGCGTACTGCGGTAGTCGAGTCGCGAGGGTCACTAGCCTCGAGCTATGTGGACTGATGGGTCAAATAGGCCGCTAGCCTCGAGTTATGCCGGCTGATAGTATTGGTACTTGACGTGTGCGTGTTGTGAGTTATTACCTTGTCCTGGGGGAGTCAGCCTTCACCTGCCCATACATCGATATGTCTTCTAAATTGCCTACTAGAAAGGTTAGGAGACCTTAGCAAATTTTATGTTCCAATCATGGCATGGAAAAATATCACATCGCAAAATAGTAAGTTACCCCTTGTCCTTGTTTGGTTGTTGGGGTAGCCTACCGTTTCGATGATGGGATATTGAGCCGTGTTATGGTTTGGACACTTTTACTTTATCTTTATTTTATGGTGCATTTATATTCAGTTCATATGGCTTGTTCTTCCTGTATCTTGTTACGTCCCTCTGAGGACCTGGTGATCTCTCTAGGTATAGACGATTTCCCGCAGGTGTATTGCTCGACACTGGATCCTTCATACCTTGATGACGAGGCGTCTCCCGCTGATATCTAGATTTATGTTATTCTGTGAGACTCATAGTGGACATCTACTTTATTGAGATTATTTTTATAGCTGTTTGGTGTGGGCATGTCCACCCGGTTATCTTTTGACTCACTCATTTATTCTATTTGGACTTCTTTTATCTTCTGTATCTGCTGTGGATGAGATATAGTTTATTGATGTTCTGGCCTGCGATTATTTTATTACAGCTTATGTAGATATACTAAGATTCTACATATTGGAGTATTTCTTGTATATATGCAGCTGGCATGTCTACGTACTTGGTCCTAAGTATTTTGGGACTGGGGGGTTAGGGATCAAAGGGTGTTTAGGGATCAAAGGGTGTTTCATCCAGCAGGAAAGGGCTTGGCTGGAATCATGGATGACTCCGATTTGAACGACCTTGGAACATAGGATCCAAATGTCGTATCTGCCAGCTATTGCCGAGTGAAAGCCTAACTGCAGTTGGATGGATTTGAGTTTCCTGTAAGGGATTTTGGGTTCAATGATAATCAAGATGTCAATTTTGTGAGTTTTCTTAAGGCCGGTAATTCTTCTCATAGTAGATTTGTTCGCAAGACCGCGGACATTCCAGGAGAGGATGTTCAACATTATTGGAGTTTTAGGTGGTGTTGGTTGGACCGCTTAGCAGCAGACCTAGTGTGCATGGATGGGGACTTTGCGGACCCTTTCTTGTCCGATTTCCTGGTAGCGGTAGATGCTACCCCCGCCGTATTAGAAGAGGTTGTAGGTTTCTCTGAGCTTTGTGGATGTGCGACCGTTTCTCCAGCCGAATCGAGATCGGCTTGCTCCGGCGGGATGAGGAGGGAGGCGTCAGAGATCTCAATCTGGTCGCCTTCCGCCTAGAGAGGGAATCTGGCGACGATGACCTGCAGGCCTCTTCTAGCCTGCTCTGGCCTTAGAATAGCTAGAGCGTCAATGGTGGAATTGCCGTGCGCTGTTTGGTGGTCGGTGGCGGTCATAGGTGCCGGGAGGGACTCCTCTGCATCCTCAAGGGGTGGGGCGCTGAGATACTCCGGGTCCGAGTCGGGGTCCTTGATGAGATCGTCGAAAAGAGCCAACTCCTTGGAGGAGCTAATAGCCTCTGCCATGAGGGCGTCGAACTGATTGGACAGAGAAAGGGCAGGGGGGTGGAATGGGATCACGGCTCTCTCCGTGGAGTTTCCTCTGTCGGACTTTCCTTCGCTGGAGTTGAATCTGGTGTGGGAGTTCGGTAGGAGAATCAGGGGTTGTTGGGTGGATTTTTGAAGCCTGTTTCCTTTGGGGTTGGGTTCTTCCCGCTCCGGTTTCTTTCTAAGCTCAGAATGGAGACGGAAGCAATGCTTGGATGAGTGACCGCGTAGATGGCAGTGAGTGCAGAAGATAATGTGATTGTCGTAGATAATTTGCTGGGTGTGAGTCTGGTTGCCAAGTTCAATGAGTATGTGGCTTTGGGGCTCCGAGGTGAGGTCGAGCTCCACACATATCTTGGCGTAGTATGCTTTAGTCAGATTGCTGGTTTCTGCAGCGGCGGCTACAAAAGTCCCGAAGGAGTTGGCTATACGCCTAAGGGCTGCTGGAACAAAGCAAATGAGGGGGAGATTGGGTAAGGTGACCCAGGCGGCCACCGTCGCTGAGCCTTTCTCAGTGTTAAAGTTCGCTGACCACTTGATAATATTCATCTGGTGGGAGTCAACTCTCCCGGTGCCTTTGGACCACACCGTCCTGTGGTCAAGGTCGGAGGAAAGGTGTAGCAGAATATGCCTCGGGTCGAGGGGGGCTGTAACCTCCGTTAACCAATTTCTTAGATTTTTGAATTTTGTATTTTTTAAAACTCTCAATTTTCTGAATCTCGAAAAACGTACAATTCTAATTTTGAGAAAACAAATTTTGACCGTGATTGCTATCGGTCCCTGTTGATTTGGTCTACTATTTTATGCGATTTTATCCTATTGGAATCTTCTGTCCATTCCTTAAAATCAATAAGTTATAAATATTTAATTTTGTAAAAGAAAAATAATATTTAACAAATTTATTTTTCGATATTTTCGAAATTGATTCTTCCTTATATTTATTTACAAATTATTGCTATTGCAATTTCTAATTTAAATTAGCTAGTGATTTTACTGGCAGTAATTAACTAATTAATTTAATCACTAGCATATGTTAGCAGTTAGTAACTAAGTTAGCATTAGTATGTTAGTATTTTCCACTAATTATTCCTAATTTCTATTACATTTTATAATTTGTTAGGGTTTCTCCACTCCCCTATAAATAGCACACTTCCCCAAAACTCACACACACATTCCCAAAACACTAAAATTCCTACACACATCCCTAGAAATGACCACCAGCCGCCACCCTTGCTGCCTACACCCGACCTTGTCCCTGCCCACCTCTCCAATCCATCCCGGCCATCCCGGCACAGCCACTCCCAAACCACCACCACCTCGCCGTCATCCCTACCACCCCGACCACCCGACAGTCCTCGCCGACCCCAGCCCAAATCACCACAGCCACCGCCATCCTCCCAAAACACCACCGCCAACACCAAACCTCCGCCACCACCCTCACCAACTATACACCGCTGCCACACTGTCGACCAAATCGCCCGGCCGCCCTGCCATCAACCACCGCCACCACAATCAGCAAGAGATAGGGAGAATGTCCTCACCTGAGCCGCTACCGCCGCATCCTAGCCAGCGCTGCGCCGGAGCCCTTGGCCGGCGAGACCCATCTGCCCCTCCGCCCGACGCCTCTCCTCCACGCGTCGCCGGAGCCCTGACCTCCAGATCCGACGCCGCCATGTCCGGACCTAGCCACCGCCTAACCCTCTGGCGTGCTCCACCTGGCGCCGCCCCGCGTCCTTCCGCTGGCGCCCGCCGACGAGACAAACCCCGCCGGAGCTCCTCCGACGGCTGCTTTCGCCGGGCACCCCTCCGTCGACCGAAACCCATGTGAGCCCCTTCTGAGCTCTGTCAATTAGGGATTGAGCCCCTCCCCCTTTTCTGGATGATAGTGCATATTAGTTAATATATAATTGTTATATAATAATTTATATAATAGTTATTATAATAGTTTATGAATTAATATATATAATTGTATATATATTAGTTATGTATTAATATATAATTGTATATATATTACTTTATGGATTAATGTATAATAGTATATACATTAGTTTATATATATTGTATAATAGTGGTAATAAAATTGGTATTTATTATTATTATTAAAAGTATTATTGTAATATTGTTACTAGTATTATTAATGTTATTGGTTAATTATTAATTTATATTTAGGAAATTTTTAGTTAAATAGTTATAGTTAATTAGTTTTGCTATTAATGTAAATATTTAGATACTTATGTCTAATGTATATAATTTGGTCTCATTATTATTTTTATTAGTATTATTGTATTACCATAATCACTTACTTGGAAAATTATATAAAATATATAATAATATTTCTAAAATATTATTAGTAAGTTTTGACCTAAATTATTATTATAGTATTTTACCTACTTAATATGAATGTTTCTTGGTACAAAAAAATATATATTTATTGGACTACTAGTTTTCAATTTTCAACTATTATCTGAATATGGCATACTTGAGATATATATATTGACCTTACAAATAATTTCCATAATTTCTTACATATATATATATATATATATATATATATATATATATATATATATATATATATATATATATATATATATTCCATAATTTCTTATATATATATTTAGTTATATATATTTTATTCATAATCGCGACTATTTAAGTCATTTTGTATTTTTTGATTTGATTATCGTACCAAACCCTGATTTTAGACTTTTACATACCAAACTAGGCTATTTGGACTACTCTGGACTCATTGGGACTGCCCGTGTCATCGTCTGGGACCCTCTGTGGAACATAGCATTATACCTACCTCATGTTGACACATTCGTGTCGTGCATGTCAACTCCAATCAAATCGAGGCGAGTACATTCTCTGATCATTTCATATCCTGTTAGAATTATTTTCCTGCTTTAGATTACTTTACTTGATACTGTCACGTTGGTCACACGGATTAGTACTATATGGATCCCTTCTTGAGATGTTATCCCCTCAGGGAGCATCGGATACTACATGTTCTGTGCGTTTCACTTACATTGTGTATCACTATGCTTTACGGTTCATTGATCACTTGTGACATGTACTCTCATGATCACAGAGTCTTACATGAATCACCCATTTATGGGCATTCCTAAAATTACCCATTTATGGGCCTACCATGTATCACCCCTTGTGGGCCATTGTATGGAATCATAACATAACCTGGATGGATCCTTGTGTATTGATTGGAGGTACGGGGGAGTAGAAGTAGACATGTGAATAATATCCAAGTAGTGTAGTTTCCAGAATCACTCCATAGTATAGTTCCCAGAATCTTCTATGCCATTTACATGTCTATATTGTACTCTGACTCACTAGCCACTGTTAGTTCTCTATTTATAGTAGATATTTCTATTACAGTTCTCTCTCTGTTTACATTCTGTACTTTCTTTCAGTTTCCTGTATCTTACTCTACTGCATGATTATATTTTCTAACCTGCTATGATCTGTTGAGATGTATTGTGCTCGCTCCTGTCCTGACTGGACCTGTTGATAAATTTTACAGATAGCCTGGAGGTTGCCTGCTAGCCTAGAGGAGACACAGTAGAGGTTGTATAGATAGTTATTTTAGTTGTCTTGAGTTGTATTTACTTTATGGATTACTGTATTTGAGATTTGAGGTATTTTCTGGGTTTGTGTATCTTAGACACTTAGACTTCTATCTGCGGTATCTCTTTTGGATTTTATGTTTTATCTATCTTTATCATGCTCTACCTTAGATGTGATTGAGACTGTATTTGCTATGTCACCTCTATTCGGAGAGTATATACTATACAAGTACCTTTATATTTTTGGATATATTTCTCGGGTGTGAAAATTTAAGGTTTTCGCAGCCAAGCTAGCGGGATCGCAAAAATTTTAAATACCATGATTCTAGAGGTATGTGCTTTAGTCGAGGACTCTGTGATTATCGTAGCATTGCTTACTAGTATGACGAGGATTTAGAGCACCATGATTTTGGATAGACGCATATGATTGTCAGATTGTACCTTAAATGTTTTTGAACATGTTTTCTCTATTTTTGTTCCAGTCCTTCAAAAAAAAAGGAATTATTATTTGTTTGTTTTGTTTTGCTTCTTATTATTTAACTTAGGAGTAGGTTTAGCTGTTTATATAAACCTTTGTGTAACTTCTTACTATAAATTTCTTCTTAATACAATGAATCGATGATTTTGCTAGACCTTATCTTGGATTTGATATTATAGCTCTGGTTTCAAAATGGTTCCTTCTTTTAAACAGATAAGCAGAACATATTCTATTATCATTCTCTTCCTGCCAATATTTTATTTCCATCATTCTTTGTCTTATATAACTGTCCTGATTACATAAATTCTCTGTCTCATATCTAATTCTGTCAGCTATACTTTGAAACCCTTGAATCTTCATATCATTTTACCTGAGAAATGTTGAGGAAGTGACGTAAATCATCTAGTTCGAAAATGCGTAATTGGTTATCACATGATGATTTTTTAGGAATCAAAATGTTGGATGTCAAATATGAAAAAAAAATCTGAGATGTAGATGTGGTAAAGGTTTAGAATGGAATCGAGAGATAAATGCTATCAATTTAGAAACAATCACAGAAAGTTGGTTATGAATAATTCATGGATGTATTTCAAAAACTAATGAGGATATTCAAGGTCAACCTAGTTTTGAGAACTTAGAAAATCTTGGTTATGGATTCTTGGGAACTTTTACTCTAAGGCTATGTAGAAATTAAGTAATAGAAAAGAGATTTAATTGTATTCAATGATTATGCGAAATTGAACTACATATTGTAAGAGGGTGACTAGAGACAGAGAGAACACAAGGATTTTTAGTTATAGGAATTATTTTTAGATGATTGGAGGAAATTGTAGAATTTAAAAAGGATAATATTTGAAGGTGTACGTTGAAAAAAAAATATGAAGGTTGATTTATAAATAAGAATAAATTTTGTATGACATAGTGGTGTTAGAATTGAGTAAATACGAGACTGGATTTAAACAAGATAAGGATTTCATAAACTGGATTTAGAGGTTTCAGATCTAAATTAGGACGAGGAGGAAGAATTTGGAAATTTGATTAAATGAATAAGTGTTGATACCTAAATAAGAGAGGTATGCTTCATAGGAAATGTTTTAGAAATTTGGAATTTTGTCTATGGTAATCATGATAAAGGCTTAGATGACTGAAGGTTATAAAATCTTGGTGGTAGGCATATAAAGGTTGAATTTTCATATCATAACTTGTGAGATAAAGATACGATTGGCAAATTATGACCAGATAAGCAGGAACAAATCCATATCATCATTATATTTATTTTGTTAACTCTGTACTACTTATTTCCATCAAACTATCTCCCATCTAAACCTGTTAGCTACATTTTGAAATCTCTTGAATACTTGTATCTCTCTACTTGGGAGAGGCCGATGAGGTATCGTAATCATCTAGCTCAGAAAATACAAAATTATTATCAAGTGGTATCTTGGTAGGAATATGAGATGTTGAACATTGAGGAAGAATTAGTAGGAGAAATGTATGATAAGGATTGGAAACAATCAAGAGGCCGGTAGTACCAATTTGGGAACAATTACACACAGAGAATTATTTGAGTATGGATTAACTTTAGAGAAAGCGTGGGAGAAATTCGAGTAAGAAAAATTGTAGGATATACACTATCGGTGGGAACTGCCGTATTGAAGTTAAATTTTTTTGAATTAATAAGGATCTTCGAGGTCGATTCGGTTTGAGAACTTTAATATTTTTTGTTACTGATTCTCGAGATATTTCATATTTGAATTAAAGATAGGATATTGAAATTTTGGAATCCAGATACATGGAAGGAGGATTTCGATTTTATGCAGTAATTATACATAATTGAACAAAGCCTTGGTGGGAGAAGGACTAGGAACCGAAAGAACACAAAATTTTGAGTTATAGAAAAAAAAAATCTGGAGATTTGTGAGATTTCTAAAATTTAGGAAGAATAATATTAAAGGTATAAGTTGAAGGAAAAGTGAAGGTTAATTTGATTAATGGAGAGTAAATTTTATATGACAGGGGTAGAACGAGACTTAGGCAATGCAAGAGTATAATTTTGAACAATGATAAATTATTAGAAACCTTGATTCAGAGATTTCGATCAGATCCAATTTAGGACAAGGTGGGGAAATTTGAACTTCAAGATGACTAAGTTGACAGCGGACTAAAAAAAAAAGAGGAGTTATGGAAAAACTCACGAGTGGGATAAAGGTCTAGCTTATAATAGTTATGGGGAAATTTAGTCTTCATGACATAAGATTATGATTTTGGTAGCAGTAATATAAGGGTTTGATTTTTTTTTTTTATGATTGAAGAACAAGATTTGTAGTGGTATGCATGGGCTTGTGAGATAAGGTATAATTGGCAAATAATGATCGGATAATTTTGGCGGACGAAGCAGGGTGAGATGATTATCTCGACGTTCCTCTACAAATCATGTATTTTGGTTTCCTATCTTAGTAGAAGAAATCTATTTCTTTATCCTTGAACTATTCCCTAAATTAAACATCGCTAAATTTTTTTTATCCTTCTTGATCATGACTCATCAATTCTAGTCAGCTTTTTATTCGCACCAACATCTTTGATTATAGGCTATACTCAAACGATTTAAAATTTGACCATGACTTGGATTTCAATATTTTGGTTGCTCGTGTTCAGACTTTAATTTCGTTCTTCATCATGCCTAAATCATTTTGACCAAGGATCGATTGACCTTCACAATTATCTACCATCTTAGTCGTGTCTGAATTGATTATGTCGGGATAATTTTCCTATCGCGCCTAAATTTTGATTCTCTAATCACCGTGCTCAGATTTCATTCCTAATCATGACTAGGTTTGAACTTTTTTCGTTGCTCTATCCTAAATCGTACCAAGTGAACTTAGATCACTCCCAAAAATTTTACCACGATCGAACTCAGATCGTATTCCATGACCTACCAATTATACTCAACATATTATCAATCGTGCCTGTGTGACTTTGAGTCTAATTTTCATCAAGCCTAAACAACTGATCATTATATGCTCGAATTTTGATTTCACCATCGATTCTCCTAACCGTGATTGAAATCGTGTCTCAATGACTGGAGTTATTCCAAAGCATGCCTATACAATATCGTACGTGCTACAATCTATCGTGCCATTCTAACGTGTCAAGATCATTAGCCGTGCCTAAGTAATTTTGAATTGATTATCTTGATCGTTCCAAATCGTCGTTCTTTGATCGTGCCTAAGGCACTGACTAAACTCTTGATCGTTCGATCCCCTGTCAACCTTTAAATTTCGAGGACGAAATTTCTTTAAGGAGGGTAGATTTGTAACCTCCGTTAACCAATTTCTTGGATTTTTGAATTTTGTATTTTTTAAAACTCTCAATTTTCTGAATCTCGAAAAACGTACAATTCTAATTTTGAGAAAACAAATTTTGACCGTGATTGCTATCGGTCCCTGTTGATTTGGTCTACAATTTTATGTGATTTTATCCTATTGGAATCTTCTGTCCATTCCTTAAAATCAATAAGTTATAAATATTTTATTTTGTAAAAGAAAAATAATATTTAACAAATTCATTTTTCGATATTTTCGAAATTAATTCTTCCTTATATTTATTTACAAAATATTGCTATTGCAATTTCTAATTTAAATTAGCTAGTGATTTTACTGGCAGTAATTAACTAATTAATTTAATCACTAGCATATGTTAGCAGTTAGTAACTAAGTTAGCATTAGTATGTTAGTATTTTCCACTAATTATTCCTAATTTCTATTACATTTTATAATTTGTTAGGGTTTCTCCACTCCCCTATAAATAACACACTTCCCCAAAACTCACACACACATTCCCAAAACCCTAAAATTCCTACACACATCCCTAGAAATGACCACCAGCCGCCACCCTTGCTGCCTACACCCGACCTTGTCCCTGACCACCTCTCCAATCCATCTCGGCCATCCGGCACAGCCACTCCCAAACCACCACCACCTCGCCGTCATCCCTACCACCCCGACCACCCGACAGTCCTCGCCGACCCCAGCCCAAATCACCACAGCCACCGCCATCCTCCCAAAACACCACCGCCAACACCAAACCTCCGCCACCACCCTCACCAACCATACACCACCGCCAACCTGCCGACCAAACCGCCCGGCCGCCCTGCCATCAACCACCGCCACCACAATCAGCAAGAGATGGGGAGAATGTCCTCACCTGAGCCGCTACCGCCGCATCCTAGCCAGCGCTGCGCCGGAGCCCTTGGCCGGCGAGACCCATCCGCCCCTCCGCCCGACGCTTCTCCTCCACGCGCCGCCGGAGCCCTGACCTCCAGATCCGACGCCGCCATGGCCGGATCTAGCCACCGCCTAGCCCTCTGGCGCGCTCCACCTGGCGCCGCCCCGCGTCCTTCCGCTGGCGCCCGCCGACGAGACAAACCCCGTCGGAGCTCCTCCGCCGGCTGCTTCCGCCGGGCACCCCTCCGTCGACCGAAACCCATGTGAGCCCCTTTTGAGCTCTGTCAATTAGGGATTGAGCCCCCCCTTTTCTGGATGATAGTGCATATTAGTTAATATATAATTGTTATATAATAATTTATATAATAGTTATTATAATTGTTTATGAATTAATATATATAATTGTATATATATTAGTTATGTATTAATATATAATTGTATATAAATTACTTTATGGATTAATGTATAATAGTATATACATTAGTTTATATATATTGTATAATAGTGGTAATAAAATTGGTATTTATTATTATTATTAGAAGTATTATTGTAATATTGTTACTAGTATTATTAATGTTATTGGTTAATTATTAATTTATATTTAGGAAATTTTTAGTTAAATAGTTATAGTTAATTAGTTTTGCTATTAATGTAAATATTTAGATACTTATGTCTAATGTATATAATTTGGTCTCATTATTATTTTTATTAGTATTATTATATTACCATAATCACTTACTTGGAAAATTATATAAAATATATAATAATATTTCTAAAATATTATTAGTAAGTTTTGACCTAAATTATTATTATAGTATTTTACCTACTTAATGTGAATGTTTCTTGGTACAAAAAAATATATATTTATTGGACTACTAGTTTTCAATTTTCAACTATTATCTGAATATGACATACTTGAGATATATATATTGACCTTACAAATAATTTCCATAATTTCTTATATATATATATATTTAGTTATATATATTTTATTCATAATCGCGACTATTTAAGTCATTTTGTATTTCTTGATTTGATTATCGTACCAAACCCTGATTTTAGACTTTTACATACCAAACTAGGCTATTTGGACTACTCTAGACTCATTGGGACTGCCCGTGTCATCGTCTGGTACCCTCTGTGGAACATAGCATTGTACCTATCTCGTGTCGACACGTTCGTGTCGCGCATGTCAACTCCAATCAAATCGAGGCGAGTACATTCTCTGATCATTTCATATCCTGTTAGAATTATTTTCCTGCTTTAGATTACTTTACTTGATACTATCACGTTGGTCACACCGATTAGTACTATATGGATCCCTTCTTGAGATGTTATCCCCTTAGGGAGCATCGGATACTACATGTTCTGTGCGTTTCACTTACATTGTGTATCACTATGCTTCACGGTTCATTGATCACTTGTGACATGTACTCTCATGATCACAGAGTCTTCTATGAGTCACCCATTTATGGGCATTTCCAGAATCACCTATTTATGGGCCTACCATGTATCACCCCTTGTGGGCCATTGCATGGAATCATAACATAATCTGGCTGGATCCTTGTGTATTGATTGGGGGTACGGGGGAGTAGAAGTAGACATGTGAATAATATCCAAGTAGTGTAGTTCCCAGAATCACTCCATAGTATAGTTTCCAGAATCTCCTATGCCATTTACATGTCTATATTGTACTCTGACCCACTATCCACTGTTAGTTCTCTATTTATAGTAGATATTTCTATTACAGTTCTCTCTCTGTTTACATTCTGTACTTTCTTTCAGTTTTCTGTATCTTACTCTACTGCATGATTATATTTTCTAACCTGCTATGATCTATTGAGATGTATTATGCTCGCTCTTGTCCTGACTGGACCTGTTGATAAATTTTACAGATAGCCTGGAGGTTGTCTGCTATCCTAGAGGAGACACAGTAGAGGTTGTATAGATAGTTATTTTCGTTGTCTTGAGTTGTATTTACTTTATGGATTACTGTATTTGAGATTTGAGATATTTTCTGGGTTTGTGTATCTTAGACACTTAGACTTCTATCTGCGGTATCTCTTTTGGATTTCATCTTTTATCTATCTTTATCATGCTCTACCTTAGATGTGATTGAGACTGTATTTGCTATGTCACCTCCATTCGGAGAGTATATACTGTACTGGTACCTTTATATTGTTAGATGTTTGACCTAGGACAGCGTTCTACCGCCGACACTGCGACGTAGGCTGGACGTACCCACGTCTCGTGCCCTTACTTTAGGGTGCGGGTCATGACAGGGGCTACCCTGTACTCAGCCGATAGCCGCCAACCGGCTATAACCTCTGCGACCCTGGCGAGTTTAGGACAGTCGGAGGAGAATTTGAGGACGAAGGAGTAGGGGAATGAGGTGGCCAGAGACGAGAGTTCCTGGTCGGTGAATGGCACCGTCGGCATGGACACTATCGGCGGATATACTATTTCGGGAAGAGAGACGTCCGGGATCACGGGCCCCAGCTTGGCGGACCTGTCCGGACGAAGGATGTCGGTGAAGGAAGGGGTCGGGCAAGGAGGAGGACCCGACAGTGGTCTGCCCGGAATCTGGGTTGCGCCAGGGGATGCGGAGCCCAAGGGGGGTTGGGTGGCGCTCGGGGTAGGTGGGGGCTGGGTTGCGCCCAAAGGGGGGGGGGGCTGGAGCCACGTGGGTTGGATCAGGAGGTAGGTGGTAATCAGGGGGCGCCCGCGCTGGGGAACGAAACAGGGTTGCGCCCGGAAGGGGCAGCTGTTGGGTGGCCGCGGAGGGACCAGTGTGCGACGAGGGCGCTCCCGGGAGACTCGGCCGACCTGTGCCGAAACCCGACGGGCACAGAAGCTCGGCCGCATCTGAAAGTAGCATCACGTCGTCGGAGGAAACTGGCGAGGTCGAAGAAGGTGGAAGAGGAAGTGGACGAACGAGGTGGGTTGCACCCACCCTCTGCGCCGCCGGAAAAGAGGGGGGGATGGAATGCGCCCCTAGGTGGCGCAAGGGGAGAAGCCCCCACTACGTCGAGCGCTGAAGCCAGCAAAAGGGGGGGGGGGGGGGTCCATGCCTAAGCGCGCGGGATCCCGCTGGGGAAGGGAAGCGCCCCCGCGAGGCGCAACCAAAGGAGGTGGACCAATTTGGTCGGAGTGGGCGCCCAAATAGGCGGACTCGTCCGCACCCAAAGGTGCGCTGCATCCAGCGAAGGCCACGTGGCCAGGGTTGACTGCGCCAGAGGAAACACCATGGTTGACTACGCCAGAGAAGGCCACGTCAAGCAAAGAGGAGGATCAAACGGGTCGGGGGAGGCGCCCAAATAGGCGGACTGACCCGCACCAAAAGGTGCGCGGCATCCAGGGAAGGCCACATGGCCAGGGTAGACTGCGCCAGAAGAAGCGTTGACTGCGCCAAAGGGTTGCACAGCCTGCAAGGAAGGCATGGGACCGAGGGCACGTGGCCCCCTGCGGTCTCTCCCCGCAGGAATTTGAAATGGAAAGGCCCAGGGAGCGGGAAGTCGGCTCGGGGCCCGAGGGGGGGCTCCTCCGAACCTGAGGCTTCGGGGGGGCCGAAACGGCTCCGGGGGGGGCCTGAACGGCAGCGAGGCCCAGAGGGAAGGGTGGGGGGGACTGCCGAAGGGAAGACCGCGGAGGGGGAGGGTAGGAGGTGGGGGGGGGGGGGGGCTGAGGATGAGGGTTGAGGGAGGAGGGTGGTGGGGGGGGGGGGGGGGGGGGTTGGCGGACGGCCGGCGGAGAGGGAGGCGCTGGGGAGGAGGAGAAGAATACGGGACCGGAAGGGAGCCCAAAGAAAGCGAGAAGGTCAGGCGGAGGCGAGGCCGGGGGGGGGGGGGGGGGGGGGGGGGGGCGGGGACGGCCGACCGGCGGCGCAGACCTAGGCGACGGGCGGAGGCCGGCCCTAGCAGGGGCGCGGCTCCCCGAGCAGGCACGAGCGGGGGAGGGAGAGCATCGCCAGAAAAAGTATATATATATATATATAATCTTCTCTCTTCTTTTAGAAAAAGTGTTATAAAACATATTTTAGCTACGAGAAAAGAGTTAGCAGCAACCAAAAAGTGATCCACGAAGCATTGTCCCTTCGTCCCATCGTCCAGTTCGAGAACCACAGCGAAGGTGACAATGAAAGTTCTTCGAACTTGTTGGTTCCTAGTAGCAGATCAAGGAAAGGGATGAATCTTTCTTCGAGCAACGATAATTTTTATCACCCCAACGAGGATTGTCGAATCTTGCTTTGTGTAACGATAATTTTCATCATCCTCAAGGATTCCATGTACAATTTTCATCTTTGATTTCGTTTTGTTGTAGCAATTGCAATTGCAAAGTTTTAATTGCTTTTTATTTCCGGTAACTTGTTGTTGCAAGATTTCTAGTTATTGTAATATTTATTTCTGTATAAGTTATTGTCTGAGCAAGGAGTTGTAATCATTGTAATTTTTAATTTTCACGTACTTTGTACAATTTTTGTAATCGGGAACTAATACTAACTTCAATATTAAATTAACGCTCAGGGTTTAGCTCGAGATGATGAGTTGTTGGCATGTCAAATTTTAGTAGACGATGAGTCAATGTAGTAAGTGAGCCTAACTTGATTTGTCTATTACCGCTCTCATGTTTACTACTTTTTGCTATGCAATAATACAAGTTCAACTATTTACTGCTTGATTTTAATTGTGATCCATTAGGGATATTTTAGCAAATATTCTCACTATAAATATATAAATTTGTATATACTTTTATTTATTTAAAAAACTAACAAATGTTTCTATTATGAGTAAAATAATCTAGCTTTTGGTTAAATAGTGGAGGTAGATCTTAAATTTTAAAATGTTGTTTATAAAGGAATTGGAACATTTGCTATCTCTTTAAATAAATGGAAATATGTGATAGTTTTTATATTTGTAATAGAAATATTTGCTAAAATATTTCGATCCATTACTACCAAAATGTACGGGTTAGCGTCGATATGCATCACATCGCCAACATGTTGGTGACGTCCTTAGTGACGTGATAGATAAGTCACCAATACACAAATCTCTAGAGCATAATACATCTCTACGATGTAGCAACATATATATAGACGTCGTAATGTAGGGATATTTTAGCTAATGCCCCCATTTGAAATGTTAAAACTAACATATATTCCCACTATTTTTTTTAATTAGCAAATACCCCCACTCCCATATAAACAGCTAAAAAAAGAAAAAAAAAAAGTGGGGGTACATATTAAATTTTTACTGTTCCGTACCTTCAAATGGGGGTATTTGCTAGATAAAAACAATAGTGGAGGTATATGCTAGTTTTAACATTTTAAATGGGAGCATTTGCTAAAATATCCCCGTAATGTAAGTTGCTACTGCGACAACGATGTTTTAGCTGCATCTTAGTGATGTACGATACTACGATGTAACAATTTTAGCTAACATCTCAGTGATCTCACATATATCAGCAACGTGTTAGCGACAAGATAATAATGTTACATATTGATGTTTCAATATGAAGTGAGAAGTTAATATTCGACGTAAAGTGACATTGAAACCATAAAGGAACATCAAATCGTAAAATATATTAACAAAAAGCTAATAAAATTAGGGATGGATTCAAAATTATAAACTGGAATAGACTAGAATGAGTTAGTATAGACTATGTGTATGTGTGTACTAACTCCTAAAAAAAAATCAAAAAGAAAAAAAAAATATTACAAAAAAAAAAGAAATTTTTTTTGGTGTGGGTCCACCCCACCCACTACGTGGGTCGGTCCGTGAATACAAGAAATAACCATATATCGCACAAGAAAAATTAAAAGTATTGCACGCACATATTTTTTTCTAATGAATATTGTATGCCCAAGCAAAAAAGTGCTACACAAGTCTGATATTGAACCTAATACAACACATAATATCATAATCTAATCCAACTAGTCTGAGATAAAATGCAACAAACTATTAAAATAAGTAGCAGCCCACCCCCATCCAATCGCTGGATCCGTCCGCGAATAAAATGAAATAACCATATATCACACAAGAAAAAAAATATTGCACACACACTTTTTTGCTAATGAATATTGTATACCCAAGCAAAATGTACTACACAGGTCTGATACTAAACCTAATACAACACATAATAACATAATCTAATCCAACTAGTGTCAGATAAAATGCAAAACACTATTAAATAAGTTAAATTAGCGATGCTCAAAACTGTCGTTAATGTATAAATAAATGCTAATTATGTTTACGATGTTTATGACAAGTTGCATAAACATTAGTCGTAGAATCACTAAACGTCACACTTGTGACATATTTAGCGACTTCTACAACGTTGCTAGATTTTCCAGTTTAGTGATGTTAGAGAATTGCATAGATAGGAGGAGGAAAAGAACCAACCCAGGCCCAGGAATGAAATGAAGAAATGATCGTATCGCTAGTTTAGTTGCTTATATTTAGTCATTAGCAACGTAAAAAAGGAGGTTAGCAACGTAGATTAATGACATGTCAAAGCCTGCCATGTCACCATTTTAGCGAAGCTCTGCAACATGTAGTGACATCGTAAAGTATAATTTAGCGACGTCCTATATGTCGTTGAACATTGCTACACTTCCTAGTTTTAATGATGTGTAGCGATGTTTATCGACGTATTGATACATGTAGTGACATTCTGATACATGCTATCGACGTATTTTTGCATCGCTAAACATCGTCGAACATCACCAATTTCCAAATAAATGAAAAAAGTACAGCATCATATTTTCATACAAAATAAATATATCACATAAGAAAGCACAAAATATATACAAATCTGATATATAGAAATATATCACAACATGACATTCTATCTACTAGAATACATGTATGTATCTCGATACATGTAACAAGTATCACGTAGTATGAGAATACAGCTTAATCTGATATTCCATCTACTAGAATGCGACAAATACAACTGAAATTTGATATTTGTTTCGTTTATGTGTCTACGTATCTGTGTCCTACGAGTACAAAACTTAGACAGCTCGACCCCTAAGTATATTCAGGGTCATCAAGAGCATTGTCTCTAACTGATATATAACTACTTCAGTTAGGGTTTAATATGATAAAAAATTATTAATTTCAAAATTCTGTTTTCTTCCAAAATTTTTAAATTTTTTGGCAGAGTATCCTTTGCATTTCGAACTCTAGCAATTTCATATGTTATAAATATACGACCCAGAGCAATTCTTCGAAAAATTCTTCTGGGTTAAAATTGCTTCGATGAAACAAGTCAACAATGGACACACGTAGTTATAATCAAGCAGATGCTGCAAAAATATTAAGAAGAAGGAATTCTTCTTACCTTGGCTAATTTAGCAGTATCTATACTTGTTCTTCCGAGTCAATAAAATACACACATTAGAAACACATAGAGATCAAGTTAAAACTAACTACTAGATAGTAAATAAACTTACTTTCACATATAAACAAATGGTCATTCCATTAACTTATGTATCGATAAGCTCCATAGTCGAAATAAATACCTAAGTTACAAGCTCTGATACTTATCAAGCATAAGTAGAAATTCATAGAAATTAATTTGATACTAAGCCTTAAACAGATTCCCATTTATGAAATAAATAGTCTTAACACAAATAACCTAGCAATAAAAATACAAGTTTCTTAATCCGATATCCTTGATTCCAGTATATTAATTTTTCGATAGTCAGATACATAATCCTAGGTTCCTTTGAATTATGTAGTATTTTAAATCAGTGATATAGAAAACTTAAACTTGTATGATAGTCTCCTAGTAATACTATACTACCAAAAAATTGTTCTTGTAGTAGTAGGTTAATTATGTAAGTCGATATCGATGCGTAAATCGGATATGACTTGGCCTATAAGATACTTTTATTAAAACGTTCTTCTAGATATATGCTTGTATTGGAACACATTGGTAATTGAGCATGCATGAAATTAATTATAGCAATACTCATATAAATAATATGTATGCACATATACTTATAGAAATATTAATTTTGTGTCCTAAAAGTCACATCGGTGTATATATGCTTGTGTCCTACTCTTGAATCCAATTGTAACATGAATATAAGCATATGAATTATTCTTTATAAGCTATAACACATATACGTAAGCATAGTTTTGTTTTAAAATAAATGGAGAGCATAGTTTTTTCTTGTTGTACTTTCTAACTTTGAAATTTTGTCTAGAATTATTTTGTCTGGGATATATCTTCCTATAAAATCTTTTTTTGCGAGACTTCTTAAGACTACCCCTTTTTAAAACTACATCTATATTCAAAATTTTCTTTAAAAATGGAATCACAACAAGACGATCCCTATTATGAAAATGAGATAGAGAGAGAAATATTGATAGCCAGAAATCTGTATGTAGCTTTTCTCAGTGATAACATATATAAGAGAAAAATATGATAGAGATTGTTGTGGGTATGGATAGCATATTTGGGTTTATCCAAATCACAACACTCCTCATTGGATTCCCACTTTAATTATTGCCTTATTAAAAATATTTCTAAGAAAAAACCCATCTTTTGGAAAAAAATCATAGAAAAGAAAAAAGTACAATAATATTCTTCCAGAATACGATTCTTCAAGAATCCAAGTGGGTGCAACTTACACTACCTCATTAAAAACCTTTCGAAGAAAAAACCCAGTGGAAAAAAAAAACCTCAATGAAGCAAAGTGTACAATATGTAAAGACATACTTCAAGATGTCTCTATTAGCATCTTCGGGATGCGTGCATGTTAGATTATATTTGTAATGTAAATATGGCCCACAAGCCCAAATGTAGACACTATATATATTGTAACAAACCCTAGCAATGAGAACAAGGCATTATTATTTCCTACATGGTATCAGAGCCTCCAGAAAAATCCTAGCCGTCCTCAAACTCCGAAATATTCCCATCTTACGCGTCCGCTTTTGCGCCGATCCGCTGATCCGTCGAATACGCGCCTGATCAGAAAGGTTCGTCGCCGATGCCTGACCGCGCTGACTGCGCCGACGCCTGACCGTGCCGACGCCTGACCGCTCGCGCCGACGCCTGACCGCGCTGATCGCACCGACGCATGACCGCCCGCGCCGACGCCTGACCGCGCTGACCGCACGGATGCCTGACCGCGTCGATGCGTGACCGCTCGCGCCGACGTCTGACCGTGCCAACGCCTGACCGATCGCTCCAGCGCCTGATCGCGCTGGTTCGTCGTCGCCGGCCACTTTGTGCGGCCCCCGCGCCTGACCGTGCACCGGCCGGCCCCTTCACGCGGATCCCGTGCCTGACCTATCCCGGCGCCCGACTACACCGGTCGTCCCCTACGCGCCTGACTGCGGCAGACCACGCCGCTCGCCTCTCCGCGCCAGATCCGGCGCCCCTGATCGCGGCCGATTCGCCACCGACCCCGTCCATCAGCGGCAGATTCGTCGGAGTTGTACAAAATTTTGTACACCGGACATCCGCTCGCCCCTACGTGCCAGATCCGGCGCCCCTGATCGCGGTTGATTCGTCGCTGACCCCGTCCATCAGCGGCCGATTCGTCGGAGTTGTACAAAATTTTTGTACATCCGACATCCGCGATGACAGATGATGCTGCGTCCAGCTACTCTGTCGCGACTGGCGGTGGCGGTGCACACAACCCAAATTATCCTAATCCGAATGATCCATATTTTCTGAGTTCTGCTGATCAACCAGGAAATATTATTACTCCTATTATTTTCCGTGGACCGAACTATGCTGAGTGGTCTCGGTCGATACGTCTATCCCTGGTCTCTAGGCGAAAGATCACTTTTCTGGAAGGTACTGAAGTCAAACCTATTAATGATGCTAGCAAATTGCTTGATTGGAGATGCGTGCAAGCGCTATTGGTTCAATGGGTTCTTAATACCATTGATCCGTCTCTGAAGAAATCTTTGCCGTACTTTGAAGAGGTTTATCCATTATTGAACTTGTTGGAAAAAAGATTTGTTGTTAGCAATGGCACTCGGAAGCAACAAATTAAGGTGGCTTTGGTTGAGTGCAAACAAACGGCTTCGATGTCTGTTGAAACCTACTTTGAAAATTTGCAGTCTTTGTGGGATGAACAAGCTACTTATTTTCCATTGCCTACTTGTACCTATGGTGAACTTGCTGCAAAGCTACAGGCTATGAGGGATGAAGACCACTTTCAGGACTTTTATGTATGGGTTGAATGCTGAGTTGTATGGTCATACCCGATCTAATCTTCTGGCTCAGGATCCTCAGCCAAGTTTAGATCGGACATACCATGCAGTCTGTGAGGAGGAGGATATGCGAAAATCTCAGGTCCAATCCGCTACTAAGGAGGTGTTGGCGCTGGCTATCAAGACTTCACCTCGTCTTTCTACTGCTTCTAATAGTAGAACATCAGATTCCAGGGACAAATCAGGTATGATCTGTACTCATTGCAAAAAAACAGGTCATGATGTTGCAACTTGCTTTGCCAAGATTGGCTATCCAGAGTGGTGGGAGACTCGTCCTCGGCGTGAGGGCGAACGTGGTGCTGGTGGTGGCAGAGGCACGGCACCACAGCAGAGACGTGATAGGGGACGCGGTACTGGTGGCGCAGGGGTTGTTCATCAATGTCGCCGCTGCTGGTCATGGTGTCCCTGCTGGTCTTGCTGGGAGTTCGGCAGATATGATGCATGGAGGGTATCCTTTACCACTCTCAGGTGAATAATGGCAAAAACTGATGAGCTTGCTGGGTAACGACAATCCTTCCAAACCTGGTTCTTCAAACTCTGATCGTCTGATGGGTAAGAATTCTTCTGTCACTTGGATATTCGATACTGGGGCTACTCTTCATGCGACAGGTTCTCGTGACTGTTTAGTTGATTGCTTTGAGGGCCCTGTCTGTCCTATGATTTTGCCTGAAGGGAGCACTATTGAGGCTGTTCTGAGAGGCAAAGTATTTTTGACTGCTTCATTGGTGTTGACAGATGTTCTTTATGTTCCGACATTGACTTGCAACTTGATCTCTGTCTCACAATTGATTGGTGCCAGAAATTGTGATATATTATTTACTCCTGATTTGTGTTTTGTTCAGGACCGAAGTACGAGGATGGTGATTGGAGCAGGTGAACAAAGGGGTGGACTTTATTTCTTGGGGGAGGTTCCAGCTTCTTTGGCTTCGGTGATCCTGGCATGCAGAGAGAGTGATTCCGAGGTTTGGCATAGTAGACTGGGATATCCTTCAGATAAAGTAATGCAGACTTTACCTTTTCTTTCTGGTAGTAGTGTGTTTTCTCATAAGGCTTGTGATATTTGTCATCAAGCTAAACAGACTCGTGACATTTTTCCTGATAGTAGTAGTCATGCTTTGAGATGCTTTGAACTTATACACTGTGATCTGTGGGGACCATATCGTGTTCCGTCATCTAATGGGACACAATATTTTTTGAATTTGGTGGATGATTTTTCTAGATCTGTTTGGGTTATTTTATTGACGGATAAGTGTGCTGTTTATTCTATGTTTCTTAAATTCATTGCTATGGTGAAGCGTCAATTTGGGGCCGATATACGTCGTGTACGGAGTGACAATGGCACTAAATTTAATTGTTTACGAGATTATTTTCATCTCAAGGTATATTGTTCCAAACGTCCTGTGTTGGGACACCTCAACAGAATGGAAGGGTGGAAAGAAAATATCGCCATATTTTAAATATAGCCAGGGCATTAAGATTTCAGGGTTCTCTTTCTGTAGATTTTTGGGAGGAATGTGTTCTGGGTGCATATTATTTGATAAATAGAACACCTTCTAGTATCTTGCATTTTAAGTCTCCTTATGAAGTTTTATATGGTTCGGCTCCTTCGTATGATCATCTACGTATTTTTGGTTGTCTGTGCTATGCGTATGATTTGAAATCCCGACATGATAAATTTGCTAACAGGAGTAGAAAATGTATCTTTGTTGGGTATCCACTTGATAAAAAGGGCTGGAAACTGTATGATTTGGAGACTGGTGAATTTTTTGTGTCCTGTGATGTTACTTTTTATGAAAAAAAATTTCCTGGGTGTGGCTCTGCTAGCGAGCTGTCTTCTGCGATACGCCATACATCTGTTGAGGTGCCGGGAGACGATATAGAGGCTTTTGGGATGGTGCCGGCTACGGTTGCTGAGGCTGGAGTGGTTACTGGCGGCTCGGTACCGAACGGCGAGGATGCACAGGTAGCTGCAGAAGTATTGACAGGAGAGTCCGTTAGGGGTAATGCGGATACTACGGATGATACAGGGGATATAGTGTTGCCAGAGGTGCCCGACGAGGTAGTATTGGGAAGAGGAATGAGAAAGAAATTACAGCCAGTGGGATTACAGGATTTTGTGACGAATGCTGTTAGAAGTAAAATTCCCCCCTTTACCACAGTTCATCTGTTCCCGTCACTTCCTCAGGTACTTCGTATCCTCTAACACAATTTCTAAGTTATGACATATTTACTGCTGGACACAGAGATTTTCTTGCAGCTATCACTGCAGGTGTTGAGCCTACTTTATATCGCCAGGCCTCGCAAGATTCAGGCTGGCGCGCAGCTATGCAAACTGAAATACAGGCTCTGAAAGATAATGGGACATGGAGTCTTGTCGATTTGCCTCCTGGAAAGAAAGCATTGGAAAGTAGATGTGTGTACAAAATTAAGTACAACTCCGACGGAAGTGTTGAGCGCTTAAAGGCACGGCTGGTTGTGTTCGGTAATCATCCGGTTGAGGGGATCGACTATTCAGAGACTTTTGCCC
Source organism: Iris pallida (assembly GCA_029216955.1). NCBI lineage: Eukaryota > Viridiplantae > Streptophyta > Magnoliopsida > Asparagales > Iridaceae > Iris > Iris pallida. The sequence goes on along the minus strand of JANAVB010021827.1, from coordinate 17,015 downwards.
CGGAAGCTAAGATGCCTACAGTTCGGGCGTTCTTAGCTGTTGCAGCTGTGAGAGGCTGAACTTTGCACCAGATGGATGTGCACAATGCTTTTCTTCATGGAGAACTGACAGAAGAAGTGTATATGAAGTTGCCGCCAGGTTTTTCGCATAGTGAACCCAACAAAGTGTGTCGCCTGCATAAGTCTCTATATGGATTAAAACAGGCACCACGTTATTGGTTTGCTAAGCTTGCTGCTTCTTTGATATCCTATAGATTTATTCAATCTCATTCCGATTATTTCCTTTTCTCTCATTTTAAAGGGAAGGTAGAGTTGCATATTTTGATCTATGTGGATGATATGATTGTGTCTGGTAATGACTCAGGTGCTTTAGACGCTTTCAAAAAGTATCTTAGTTCTTGCTTTCACATGAAGGACCTTGGTGTGTTGAAGTACTTTCTTGACATAGAGGTGGCTCGGAGTGCAGAAAGAATTTTTTTGTGTCAAAGGAAGTATGCTTTGGACATTATTTCAGAATATGGCTTGATGGGGTCTCGACCTGCTGGTTTTCCCATGGAGCCCAATCACAAGCTGGCCGAATCGACTAGTCCAAAGATGGCGGATGCAGAGACTTATCGGAGGCTGATTGGAAGGTTAATTTATCTATCATTTACTCACCCTGACTTAGCCTATGTTGTGCATATCTTGTCTCAATTCTTACAGGAGCCTCGACAAGATCATTGGCATGCTACTTTGAGAGTTGTCAGATATCTCAAACATGCACCGGGCCATGGTATTCTTTTGAAAGCTGATTGTGATCTCCGTCTTTCTGGTTGGTGTGATTCCGACTGGACAAGTTGTCCCTTGACTCGCCGCTCTGTTACAAGCTGGTTGGTGTTTCTGGGAGGGTCTCCTATTTCTTGGAAGACCAAGAAGCAACCAACTGTTTTCCGATCTTCCGCTGAAGCTGAATACCGATCTCTTGCTGCGCTTGTTTATGAGTTAAAATGGTTGAAGGAATTATTGGTGTGTTTGGGCGTTCGCCAGGAGTCTGCTATGTCGGTGTATTATGACAGTCAGTCTGCCCTGCACCTGGCTCAGAACCCGGTATTTCATGAGCGCAGTAAGCATATTGAGGTGGATTTGCATTTTGTTCGCGATGCTATTCGAGATGGCACCGTAATAGCCTCGCATGTTCCTACTTCTTCTCAACTGGCTGACATCTTCACCAAGCCCCTTGGAAAACATGTGTTTGATTCTTTACTTCCCAAGTTGGGCATTTGTGACTTGCATGCTCCTACTTGAGGGGGGTGTTAGATTATATTTGTAATGTAAATATGGCCCATAAGCCCAAATTTAGACACTATATATATTATAACAAACCCTAGCAATGAGAACAAGGTATTATTATTTCCTACAGTGCATCTCCAGGATGCTTCCCTTCAAATTATAAAAAAATGTAGTTCTTACATCAATAAAAAGAAGAAGAAAAACAACCCTTCAGTACATTTGAATATTAGATCTCACCCCAATACATTATTCTCATATCCTAACGAATATTTGTAGGCTTATTGGTTATTCCTGAAAGCTTACAACTCCTCTGGATTGTTGAACTGTTGAAATCATAGCCATCCAAATTCTCCGTTTTATTTGATGAATTTGCCACAGTGATTTGGTTTAATTCTCTAAATACCTACAACATTATTTATAAAACATTCATTGCTTGTGGTCCTTAATGGGTATCAGATAAATACCATTCATCTGCATATCTCATTAGATCAAAACATTTATCAAGAAAAATTGATGTACCTTATGTCATTCCAGTATATGTGTGTATATGCATATCAACAGATTCGCATAAAATATTGTGCTGAGTGAATGACAATAAATAATTTATATTTATATATGGTACTTCAGGACCAGAACATGTTTTTTTTGTCGTAACGGATCATATTGATCTGACCATTAAATCTCTACAGGAGATTTATCTCTAGATGAGATCAATATTATCTTATCTTATCTCTTCAGGAGATTAATATTATATCTTCAGGAGATTATAATAGAACTATTCTAGAGATTCATCTTTTTATAAAATTACGTGAGATATCTTCTGTAGATTCCTATCTCTTCGGGAGATTCCAGTCTTTTCGTTTGGCGGCCCATGCAGGTCAGTTTTTGCAAAAGATTACGAACTCATGATTGTACTTAAGTTAGTCGTACTATTGCGAGCCTGCGACTAGGAAATGCTCATTCATAATTAGGATTGATTTGATTATTAGAAGGATGACTAGGAATTGGAATATCTTATTCAATTTGACTGTTGGGTAGTTAAGGTTGCAAAATAGGCCACATGATGTAACCAATAATTTATTAAATACTAAACCCTATTAGATATTTGATACGATGGTAGGATCAAAGGTGGGTAGACTATTCGTTTGATAAATTAGGCCTTCCTATGATTCAATTTTTAATCATTTATGCAATTTTATTTTTCTGCCATCTCTACATCATTATATCGTAAGATCCATAGTACTTATTTATTATTGGCCATGAATGATTGTTTCCCTAGGGGTCAATATTTTATTTCCATTCCATTGACTTTTGGGACTAACCTGATTTAATTATCCATATATTTCAAATCGCCTTCGTTCATTTGAGATCGTTTTATTTTCAAATTGATAATTTTACTTCAAGGACATATACTTACACTTTTTCTATCATGATTGACTTGTTTGAATTTCTAGAAGCTCATTTGAAATTCTTATAGATATAGTTGAAATAATTTTTTATGACTTATATGTTGGCACATTTTATTTTGATAATATTAACAGCATCTTCGTAGTCTAGTTTTCTCTGTTTATCAGATTGTCATCATTCAGAAAGATTACCAACCTGTGCCTTGAAGACTGAAGCAAAGACCGGCGCTCCTTGAAAAGACGGCTCTCTACACTTCAAGATTTCGAGTCTGTACAAGGTCTAGGTCTTTGTGTAAACACTTAAGGTTGGATGACAAAACTAAAAACTTTCTAGTTTTAAGTTAAAAATCAATTCCTTGTCGAACGACATACCGTCGGTATGCTTCGGCATACCGGCGGTATACCGTTTTGCAGACCACAAAACTTTCTGTGAGAAAATATCGGCATACCGGCGGTACGCTCCGGCATACCGGCGGTATACCGTTTTGTTGTCCACAAAATGTTCTGTGACAAACAACGGCATACCGACGGCATGCTCCGGCATACCGACAGTATACCGTTTTGCTTGCCTCAAAAACATTCTGTGAAGTTGATCGGAATACCGACGGTACACTACGGTATACCGGCGGTATACCATTTTGTGAGCCATAGAACTTTCTGTGACAAACTTCGGCATACCGACGGTATGCTCCGGCATACCGACGGTATACCATTTTGTTTATTACAAAAAGTTTCTGTGACATACAACGGTATACCGACGGTATACCGCGGCATACCGACGGTATACCGGATGATGAAATTTGATTTTTGAATTGCTTTGACTAGCATTAATGGCAGCATTAAATGCTCCCAACGGATATTAATATGACCGTTACTGGTTGACCGGTATACCGACGGTATGCCGGTGCATACCGACGGTATGCCTGTCGGGCTGTATACAGGAGCATTAAATGCCACCTACTCTTGGTTTCTCTATAAATGAAAGCCTTCTCTCTCTTGAAGGCTTCACCAACTCTTGCCATAAATTTTTCAAACAACCATGAGCTCCACCATTAATACTCTACCAAGCTTTTAATTATCATCCTCTCCCAAAGTGCTAGGGTTATTAAGAGTTGTAATTTTCGATCTTCAAGTGTTAGAAGATCAACAAGTTCTCTTCTCATTTCTTTGAAGTTGGCGAGCCTTCGTAAAAAAACTCGTGTGTTGAAGTTGGCGAGTTCTTCGGATCCAAACTCGTGTTAAAGTTGGCGAGTGCTTCGGATCCAAACTCGTGTGTACTATTTTATTAATAGTGGATTTAAGCCAGAGAGAGTTCCGGGACTGGATTGCCTCAAGCGAGGATACCAGGATACATCTTGTGTTTGATCTTCCTACTCTCTCTTTTTATTTGTCATATATTGCTTCTTGTGATCAAGTTATTTTTTATTTCCCTATTCACCCCCCCTCTAGGGTTCTACATTATAATGGCAAGGCAGATGCGCACCGTCCCCATTTATTTGAATTATGGAGACTGCGGATTTACTACAGCCAGCAGCGCACTGACAAGGCATGACTCTAAGTTAAAGTAATTTCATGTAAATGTAGGTTATCGAACATTATTAAAACTATGTCCTAATTGTATTATTAGATCATTTGATTTATTATGTCAATAGTGGATAAGGTTGATAGGGTGTTCGATACCAAATTATACTTGAGTCATGAAACCAAGGATTTACTTCAACCAGATGTACACTAGCGAGGCATGGATTCTCGGTAAAATGATTTCGAATATACTTACGGTTTTCGAATATTGTAGAGACAATATCTTTTATTGGCATATGACTATTATACATGTAAAATCCAAAATTTTGGTTTTAATTAAATTGGAGAATTATTTGGTTCAGTGTAATTAATTAGTTAGTTTAGTTGTTATTATTATTATTATTAGTTGAATTTTTTAGGTTATCATTTAGAAATCATTAATTAATTACATTGTTTGATTTAGAGCCTTGGTTGATTTATTGCGAGTCCATTCCTATTTTAATTATTATAGCCCATTTCTTTCTTGTTTCTTTTAATTCCTTGAGCCCACCCACATCCAAGCCCATCAATCCATTCAACTAAACCCACTCCCCCTTATCTGACTCCACCGACTCCTCCCAACCGCACACGCACTCCTCCACTACCTGCTCCTTCCACCTTCCGCTCTTCTCACATACAAACTCATAAACTCCAGAACCATTTTCCCTCACAAAAACCTTCACAAACCTTCACATATCTCCCTCCTCACTCCACAATTCCCCAAACCGATCGCGCCATCACGCTCCTCGTTCCACCCCGCTCCCATGGACACCTCTCGAGATCATTCCCCAAGCACCAGAACCCGATGTCCCCGGTGCTCCCCGTGCCCGTGCCCGACTGTGCGTGCGCGCCCCGGTGCTGCCGCCCTCGTCTGCGGCCCGCGTGCCCCCATTTTGGCATCCTCCGTGTCGTTGTCCGACCCCGTCGGCACTTCCCTGACTTTTTGGCGTTCCGAGCACCGTTCGTGCGCCGATCCGAGTCCGAGGCCGAAGCTACACTTCGGTTCTCCTTCTCCGAGCTCTCCGGTAGATTTTTCCGTCACAGAACCATTTTTTTAGTCAGAAACTCATTTTCTGTACGACCAAAATTGACTCAATAAAGCTCTGTCAATTTTGGGATAGTTAGTTTCTTATTTAATTGTTTGGTTAATTTAGTGTAATTAACTAATTAGATGATAATCAATGGTTAGATTAATAATTAGAAATTGCTGGTAATTGCGATTATTGAATTATTAGAAATTATGATAATTATTAGGCCATCGTAATTGTTGAAATAAATGTTTTATGTAAAATGACTAATTTGTAATTAATAATTATTGTTGTCTTATTAAAGATATAGCTGTAAAATTATAGTTAATATTGTCCTCAGCAATTGTTAAAATAATAGTATTTCAGTAAAATGATTACTAAATAAATGATAATTGTAGTCATATAATTATTATTTTTTAGAAAAATAAAAATAGTATTTTGGATTAAAAAAGAGTTATTATATATATGTTACGGTTATTTACGAAAATAAAACGTTATTTGCTTCCAAAAAATATTTTTATGACGAAAAGTGTATTTTTAGTATAAGTAAATCTAATTAAAGTTAGTTAAAAATAAAAAACCGATTATTATCGACTTTAAATAAAATACAGTAATTTCTCACGTTTTGTATTACAAATAAGATTTTAGTAAAAATATCGTTTTATCAACTAGTGCTATTTATGTGTATTATGATTAAATTATTAAAAAGAAATATAGTTTTGTATTTACTATAAAAATGCAAGTTTCATTAATAAAATCGATCGTTAGACTAAATCGTTAGCTTAATAATAAATCCTGTTGTGGCACAGCAAAAATAAACCCAAAAAACTCAGAAAAAATTCATAACCACAAAGATAATGATTTACATGGTTCGGTCAAGATGCCTACTTCTACAAATGAGGGTGATTTAGTTCCACTATGAAGAAGAAAAGGAATTACAATAGCTCTCAACACTTCTCTCCTTACACTCAAGAACTCGATCTCTATCACAAAGATAGAAAAAAAACTCTCTCAAATTTTTGTGTTGAACTTATTCAACAACTTTAGCTCTCTTGTATTGAACTTATTCAACAACTTGAGCACAATGAGATGTTTTGTGTTGAACTTATTCAACAACTTACATTTGAAGTACAAGTTGGCAACTCTAGAGGGGGGTGAATAGAGTTTATATCAAAAATGATCAATTAAAAATTTAAACTCTCTTCACCAACTAAATAATCAGAGTAAAATAAATGCGGAAATAAAGAGTAGAGGGCAAGCACAAACACAACAAGATTTTTAACCTGGTTTCCCTCGTGGAGGACTAGTCCAGGCCTGAGAACTCTAGCTCAGGATTGAAATCCACTATTTGTGAAATAGGGTTACAACCACGTGCCTTTTCACAGAAGAGCACGCCAAACTTCTTTCAATGATCGCTTTGGCGAAACTTGGACTTTTTCAAGTAGCTTACAACTTCTTGCACTTCAAACTTCTAGCTGGATCGTACCGAACAACTTGGACGGTTGGAAAGTTTGAATGCTAAGTGGATGGGACGGTAAGGCTCTTGAATATATAGGCTATATAAGAGAAGAAGAAAAGAAGAGTGGATGGTTTCAAATGAGAGAAACCAAGGCCTATTTATAGGGTTCGGGGTAGGCAGAATTTGGCCAAAATTCGGTATAAATAATTCAAATTTTTGGCAGTTGGACAACTAGCAGTGACCAAGACCTAAAAATCAGCATCCTGAATTTTAGGGGACCGAGTTCGGCCCAAACTCTGTGTGAGGCAGAGTTCGGCCCGAACTCTGTCTTCTATGGACAGAATGATCTTTGTGGGCTTTGGATGAATGGGTTGATTGGGATTTGGGCTAAGTAAACCTATAAAGCTATGGCTAGCCCAAAGTTCTCAGTATGACCCAACATACATCATCCTATACTCAAGAACAATAAAAAATACAGACTCCAGTATACACAAAATGGTAAAACTCCAAGCAGCTGTGAAGTGGAACAAATGAGCTGAGTAGATTGATTTGGAGCTCGATATGTCAAATTGGATTCAGACAAATATTGTTTTGTTAATTGTCAAGATTAGGTTGACTGTGATCCGGTTTGGGTCAACAATCTCCCCCATTTTGAGAATTGACAAAACATGATATTTGTATGTCCAATATTCATACCTGGACACATTATGGCTCCCCCGTACTTGAACAATCGTACTCCCCCGTAAATTGATATTTCCTGTAAATACTCATCCAAATATACATATCCAAGGATACACAATTTATAGTGCTAATACATATAGCAATGGTCAAATATGAAGACAAATATCAATGGTTCTCCCCCTTTTGGCAATCAGCAAAAATAGAGACAAAAAGATAGAAATAAAATGACCAACCACATAATGAAAGAGAACATGCAAGTAGTAGAACTAAATAAAAGTAAACTGGGCCATATAGTTCTAAAGACATAAAAACATAAGCAAACTGAGTAAAAAGAAACAAAGTGCCAAAATAAAAACAGTCCTAATCATCAGTAGCAGTACAAATGGCCATATCCATCAAGGAGCAGCAAAGGGAGCAGGAGAGGCAGGTTCCTCAGCATCATCGGACTCAGAAGAGGCGATAGCAGCAACAGTTCTCCTCGCCTTAGTCAGAAAGGCAGGAGGGGGCAAGGACTGACACTGATCCAATAGAACATGAAAGGCACGAAAAATCAAAGAAAGATACATAGAATAAACCAAAGATTTTGGTTTAGGCCTAGCACGAATCATCCAATCCATCATCGTGCGAGGGAAGTTGAAGGGGACACAAAAGTGAAGAAAGAAGAGAGCAGTAATCTCAAAGTAAGTAACTTCATCTGTTGATCCAGCTTTGGCAAGACCGAAGAAAATATAATTCGATGAAGTTCATAGAAATGATTATTGAGATGTTTAGCCATAAGTTTCCGAGGGAAAGGATTGGGAGAACAAAGATCACCCTTGAAACTTTCCAACGTGGTTTCTCCAGGAAAAACAAAGTCCCGAGCATCATCAAGCCGTTCCCAAGTGTTTGGGTCGGGCAAACCAAGTAGGTCGGCTAACTCAAAATCATCAAACGATATGTCTACACCGACGACACGTAAATAGATGCGTGTCCGGTCATAAGTCATGTTGCAATAAAACATTTGTATGGCATTCACATATATCGGTTCACGAGTTGCAACAAGCTCATCAAGACAAAGGTCACGAAAATTAGGAAGAAAATCGAAAAACACCGTAAATTTAATAGGGTGTCCCGCAAAGACACGACGATAACGGAAGTCGGCGAACCATGCGTTGGACGCATCTAAGGACACAAAAAGACGGTCATCGTATGTGTCGGCATTGATGGGTGGAGGTGGATTAAAAAGAGGGTGCACCAAGTTAGTAGGAGGATGAGGAATAGGTTGTGGTGGAGGATTAGGTTGAGGGTTTGGGTTAGGATTAGTAGAGGATTCACCAATACTTCTCCTTGGTCTTTTACCCCTACCAAGCAACCTAGGAGCCATAGAAGAAAAATTGAGATGTGAAGAGAAAGAGAGAGATATACCTGACAAGAGACCTAAGATGGAGGAGAACAAATCCAAGATTGACTTCCTTGAGTTTGGAGAGAAATTTCCCAAGGATTGGAGCCTTCTAGGGTTAGGGTCTTGAAGAAAATATAAGTGGAGATGGAGGAAGAAGACAATAGAGGAGAGAGAGACCAATTTTCGAATTTATGGTCCCTTGGTCAGCTGGTCGGGTGAAATATGGGCCATCGGATGAAGAAAGGATGGACGACTGAGAATGATTTGAGGTTCTGGAATAAGGACACCGAACTCGGCCCAAACTCTGGGTAGGGCAGAGTTCGGCCCGAGTTCTGGTCCCTTGGGCCAGAACTGCAAAAAAGGAAAATAAAAAAGAGATTTGAAATAAATTCGAATAAATGGTCAAAGATATGAGTAAAAATAAGATTGAAATTTAGAATTTTCAAATGAGGCAGGCTATAAATAAAATTTAACCATATAATAACTAAGGAGTTATGACATAAATCAATATGGTGAAGCTGCTATGGGGTAGCTGCAGGGGCCGGATCCCAGCTAGCGGTAGTCCGAAGACTAGTGCACCGTGTCGCTTAGGCTTTTACGCCTTGTTGTCAGAAGCACCCTTTCGGCTTGTACCCATAGCAAAGTCATCATAGAGAATCGTGACATAATCGATAATTACGCAGGCCAATTTAATGTATAACCGTTTCATCTAAAATTCCTAATTCTCGACAAAGAAAATTGAATCGCTCCTCGGATAATAGTTTTGTAAAAAAATCGGCCAACTGATGAACAGTATCAATAAATTCTAAATTAATAGTGCCATTCTGTTGGTGATCACGCAAAAAGTGGTGACGAATTTTAATGTGTTTCGTGCGTGAGTGACATGGGGTTCTTAGTGAGATTTATAGTACTAGTGTTGTCACAAAAAATAGGAATGTGCATAAAAGATAAGTTATAGTCTTCAAGGGTTTGCTTCATCCATAGAATTTGTGTACAACGACCAACTACGATATATTCAGCTTCTGTTGTGGATAGTGCGACAGAATTCTGCTTCTTGCTAAACCAAGATACTAGAGCCTTTCCTAATAAATGACAGGTGCCGCTTGTACTTTTACGGTCGACCTTGCATCCAGCGAAATCAGCATCAGAGTACCCAATGAGGTCAAATGATGTTGATTTGGGATACCATAGGCCTACTGTAACCGTACCCTTAAGGTATCGAAAGATACGCTTAACAATGGTCATGTGTGATTCCTTTGGATTTGCTTGATATCTAGCACACATGCAAACGCTAAACATAATATCAGGGCGACTAGCAGTTAAATAAAGTAGACTGTCTATCATACCTCGATACTTACGTTGATCAACAGGTTTGTCGCTTTCATCTGGTTCTAGTTTGGTCGTAGTAGCCATTGGGGTGCTGATTGGTTTGACGTTGTCAAGGTCAAATTTCTTCAGCATGTCCTTTGTATACTTTGACTGACAGATGAAAGTTCCATTTGATGTTTGTTTGACTTGCAGTCCAAGAAAGTAATTGAGCTCTCCCATCATGCTCATTTCAAACTCGGTCTGCATACACTTAGCAAAATCTTGACATAGAGTTTCATCAGTAGAACCAAATATAATATCATCAACGTAAATTTGCACTAAGAGAATGGTGTCTTTGAAAATTTTTATAAAGAGTATAGTGTCAACTTTCCCTTTTGAAAAACCTTTTTCAAGCAAGAAATTGCTTAACCTTTCATACCAAGCTCTAGGGGCTTGTTTGAGGCCATATAGCGCTTTCTTGAGTTTGAAAACATGGTCGAGAAATTTGTGAATTTCAAAGCCAGGGGGTTGTTTTACAAAAACTTTCTCCTTAATAAATCCATTCAAGAAAGCACTTTTCACATCCATTTGAAACAATTTAAAGTTTTAAAAATTAGCAAATGCACAAAGCATTCGAATGGATTCAAGTCTTGCAACAAGAGCATCGTCTCATCGTAGTCGATACCTTCCTCTTGGTTGTATCCTTGAGCTACTAGACGAGCTTTGTTGCGTGTAACTGAACCATCTTCATTTAATTTGTTGCGAAAAACCCATTTCGTACCAATAATCGAGTGATTAGCTGGCCTAGGAACGAGTTCCCAAACTTGGCTCCTCTCGAATTGGTTGAGTTCTTCTTGCATGGCAAAAATCCAAAACTCATCATTAAAAGCTTCTAAAATGTTTTTTGGCTCAATTTGTGAAATGAAGGCAGTACTAGCAATGGAGTCTCTTAATGATGATCTAGAACTTACTCCGCGTGAAACCTCACCTATAACCAAATTTTCTGGATGTGACGGCTTGAAAGAGAATTTCTTTGGCAAGCCCTCCAGAGAATTGGTTTTAGTGATGGTATTCATTAGAGTAGAAGTTGATGGCTCAACATCATCATCAAGAGTAGCTGCTGCACTGTTATCCTCTTCGAAAGTCACATTTGTAGACTCTTCCACAATTAATGAGCGTTTGTTGAACACTCTATATCCCTTGCTCTTGGCCGCATAGCCAAGAAATATACCATCGTCAGCTTTGGCATCAAATTTATCTAAGTTGTCTTTGGTGTTAAGGATAAAACATCGACAACCAAAAACTCGAAAATATGAAACATTTGGAGTTCTTCCAAAACAAAGCTCATAGGGTGTTTTCTTCGTAATAGGACGAATGAGCACCCTATTTAAAATATGGCACGCTGTACTGACAGCTTCAGCTCAAAAATATTTCGAAAGAGAATTTATTTAACATGACTCTAGCCATATCGCCAACTTCCGCTCCACAACACCATTTTGTTGAGGAGTTCTTGGACAAGAAAACTCATGATTAAAACCATTTAAATCACAAAACTTTTCAAAATCAGTATTTTCGAATTCGCCTCCATTATCACTTCGGATTCGAGTAATCATGTAGCCTTTTTCGTTTTAAACCTTTTTAGCAAATATTTTGAAAACCGAAATGGTATCACTTTTGTTTGTAAGAAAGAAAACCCAAGTAAATCTCGAAAAGTCATCTACTATAAAAAAAGCGTAGAGTTTTCCACCAAGACTGGCTACTCTACTAGGACCAAATAAATTCATATGAAGTAATTGCAAGGGTCTAGTAGTACTTACAGAGTTTATGGAGTGAAATGAGGACTTGGTTGCCTTATTTAACTCACATTCGGCATATACAGTGTCCTTTTTGAATGTAATATCGGGCAAGCCTCTAACTAGCTTCTTAGTCGATAGCCTGGATATAGTATCCATATTGGCATGACCAAGACGCTGGTGCCACAATAATCTCTCATCCTTGTGAGCATAGAGACATCTTCCTGCACTGTTAGTATCTCTAAAAAGATAGAAAATATAAATATTATCCTCTCTTATCCCTTCAAAAGCGATGTCTTCCGTTGACCTATCATAAATATAGCATTTATTTTATCCAAAGTTAATATCATATCCATGATCAGCAAAATGACTAATGATGAGCAGGTTATGTTTTAACTCGGTCACTAGGCAGACATTCTTTATTACAGGAGAGGGAGGATGACCAATAGTACCATTACCTATAATATACCCTTTTAGGTTGTTGTCGAAGGATAAATATCCTTCTCTCTTCATCGATAGTGATGCGAAAAGATTTGCGTCTCCCGTCATATGCCGCGAGCATCCACTATCGAGAATCCACTTACTCTTAGTTGAGGAGGGAAGGTCCACTTACATCAAGAGTAGATGTGACCTTTGGTACCCAATTTCTTGAGGGTCCTAAAAAGTTAGTTTTTGGCAACCATGCATATATATTCATATCTACTAATCTCTTAACTCTACATTGTGGTGAGATGTGTCCATGTAATCCACAATAGGTATATATACCATTCCTATTTATATTAGGAGCATGTTGATGATGTCTATATATAGCATGATAAGAGTGATGTGGAGTAGCAGCATGGTAAGAGTGACGTGGAGTAGCATGATGATGACTATATGTGGTAACAAGATGATGATTATACCTATATACAGTATGGTGGTGATTTTGTTTATGTGCAACATAGTGATGATTATATCTATGTGTAGCATGGTGGTTATGTGTCATATTAGACTGATAGTTATGAGAATAGTTTCTACGTGCATGTGGTTTTTGTGCTTTATGGAAGTAAGTGTATATGTAAGCATGTTTGCGTGCTGCAGGTGGATGTCGTGTTTGACTAGTTTGAGTAGTGGTGTGCCTTGTGTGTGTCTCATGTGATTGGGTTTGAGGTTGAGCAACCTGTTTTCCCAATCTATTCTTTAATTTCTTAGAGACAGCCTGCAGTTCACTAATCTTAGTATTCAAACCACAAATCTTAGTAGTAGAGATCTTGTGTCTATTCTTTTCTTCAGCAAGCTCAGTGTTGAGTGTTGTGATCTCTTGTGTTTATTTTTCAATACGTGCTTCGGCATCATGTAGGCTTAATTTAAGCTTAGACACCTCATTTGTGACTTCTGTGGGTGAAGTGTCTCTAATATTATCAAGCAATGAAGAGAGTCTTTGAATTTTGACTTCATAACTTTTGATCTTCTCCTTGGCGTGTTTATATTTACCAATGACTTTCTTGTGGTCATCGAGTAAATCATTGAATGCATCGCCAAGTTCATCAAAAGTGAAATCATCGAGAGTTCGCTTGTTACCTTGTCGGATGTTGTCATTAGGCATACATTGGCAGTGTCTTGAGGAGAGTCCTTTTCTTCTTCGGAGTCACTAGCTTCGCTTTCATGCCAAATGCTTGTGTTGGCATATTTTCTTGAGGAAGCCTTCTTGTATGGTTTCTCATATCGGTTGCTCTTCTTTGCGAATGGACAGTCTTTTCGGACGTGTCCAGTCTTCTTGCAGCCGTAGCATGTTGGCTCTTCTTCGTCATCTTCTTGTGGTTCCTTCTTTCTTCGATTGAAGCGAAGGAATTTCTTGAAGTTGCGGACAAGGAGAGCTTGATCATCACCTTCCGAGTTGTCGTCGTCCATCTCTTCAGGATCAGCCCTTCGACGGTGAGCTTTAAGGGCAATCTCCTTTGCCTTAGGAGCAGGCTCTTCGAAGTCTTTGAGGTCAAGCTCATGAGTCATCAGCTTTTCCATCAAAGCCTCCATGGACATTGTAGTGAGATCATTTCCTTCTATGATGGCTGTCACCTTAGGGTTCCAAATCTTTGGTAGCCCCCGAAGTATCTTGCGAATCTTCTCGTGATTTGTATATTGTTTGCCGAGAGAAGACAAGGGGTTGATGATGTCGAGGAATCTTGTAATCATTTGTGTGATCGTCTCATTTGGCTTCAACTTGAAAGCCTCGTATTCTTGAGTGAGACGACTTATTTTCAACTCCTTGACTTGGGTGGTTCCTTCATGCGTCACTTCTAGAAGTCTCCAGACTTCATGAGAGGTGGTGCATGTTGAGACCCTGTTAAACTCATTCCTGTCTATTGCACAAAATAAAGCATTAATAGCTCTCGCGTCTAGACTCACCTGTTTCTTCTCCTCGTCAGAATATTTGTCGTGGGGTTTCTCAACGAGATCACCATTGACAACTATCCTGGCGAGCTTTTTGTAACCATCGGTGACAATGGTCCACAGGTCGAAGTCTAACGACTTGAGATAAAAACTCATCCTTGTTTTCTAATAGGTGTAGTTTGTTCCATCAAATAGGGGAGGCCTATGAATGGACTGCCCTTCACCGAGATTGGAAAGCATGGGATGAGTGGTTGCCATGGATCAGCTCTAGGATGTTAGTCCTTGATAAGAGAACAGAGCTCTGATACCAATTGAAGTACAAATTGGCAACTCTAGAGGGGGGTGAATAGAGTTTATATCAAAAATGATCAATTAAAAATTTAAACTCTCTTCACCAACTAAATAATCAGAGTAAATTAAATGTGGAAATAACGAGTAGAGAGCAAGCAGAAACACAACAAGATTTTTAACCTGGTTTTCCTCGTGGAGGACTAGTCCAGGCGTGAGAACTCTAGCTCAGGATTGAAATCCACTATTTGTGAAATAGGGTTACAACCACGTGCCTTTTTACAGAAGAGCACGCCAAACTTCTTTCAATGATCGCTTTGGCGAAACTTGGACTTTTCCAAGTGGCTTATAACTTCTTGCACTTCAAACTTCTAGCTGGATCGTACCGAGCAACTTGGATGGTTGGAAAGTTTGAATGCTAAGTGGATGGGAAGGTAAGGCTCTTGAATATATAGGCTATATAAGAGAAGAAGAAAAGAAGAGTGGATGGTTTCAAATGAGAGAAACCAAGGCCTATTTATAGGGTTCGGGGTAGGCAGAATTCGGCCAGAATTCGGCCAGAATTTGGTATAAATAATTCAAATTTTTGGCCGTTGGACAACTAGCAGTGATTAAGACCTAAAAATCAGCATCCTGAATTTTAGGGGACCGAGTTCGGCCCGAACTCTGTGTGAGGCAGAGTTCGGCCCGAACTCTGTCTTCTATAGACAGAATGATCTTTGTGGGCTTTAGATGAATGGGTTGATTGAGATTTGGGCTAAGTAAACCTATAAAGCTATGGCTAGCCCAAAGTGCTCAGTATGACCCAACATACATCATCCTATACTCAAGAACAATAAAAAATACAGACTCCAGTATACACAAAATGGTAAAACTCTAAGCAGTTGTGAACTGGAACGTCAAATGAGCTGAGTAGATTGATTTGGAGCTCGATGTGTCAAATTGGATTATGACAAATATTGTTTTGTTAATTGTCAAGATTAGGTTGACTGTGATCCGGTTTGGGTCAACAACATTGAGTACTCTAGGAGGGTGTCAACTGTGGAGAACCTTTAGACCCCTTTATATACCATAGAAATTCCATCCTATGTAGGCTTAAAATCCAATCTTATATAGGATTATATATTGGAAATCCAATCCTACGTAGACTTACATATATTAGAAATCCAATCCTTATAGGATTACCATATATATGGTCAAATCCAATTTTATATAGGATTACCATACATATGGTCAAAAAAGGTCATGGGCCTATTTTTAGACACTTTCCTTCATATCTCCACCTCGGCAAGGTTTTACCACAAAACCGAGCCGACACACTTCTCTACCGCATAGCTTCACCAAATCAACCACTCGTCAATCCCGTCTCTAAAGGCTCTCAAGCAAAACGTCTCCACCTGGCTCGGAGAAGCTTCCTTCTTCTTGTACACTCTCTTGCATCCTATAACTCGCTTGTCTTTGGACAATGGAACCAAATCCCATGTACAGTCCAAATATATATATATATATATATATATTACTATTAGTATTATTACTAATGCGATCATCGATCTTATTATTATTAAGTATTATTATTATTACTATTGGTTTTACTAGTATATTAATGTTGTTATTTATTAGTAAAATTACAATATTGTATTTTATGGTATTCAAATATGGTTTTGACCTAAGATATTATTATAATATTTTCTGTCTAGTTAAATTATAATTTTGATACGATCTTTCTATATTCCAAATTAATTATTTAAAATATTTGGACTAGTAGTTTTCAACTATCAAAACTATTTTCTAAAATTAGTTTTAATATATATATATATATATATATATATATATATATATATATATATATATATATATATATATATATAAAATAATATATATATATATATATATATATATATATATATATATATATATATAAAATATATATATATATATATATATATATATATATATATATATATATATATATATATATATATTCTTTGATTATCGAATCTTGACCGTGACTAGTCGTACATTCCTATCTATTGTGATTCTAACTACTTCATATCGACCCTAGGCTAATCGGACTGTTTTGAACCTAATGACACGGTCTGTTCCATCATTAGAGACTGTCTTGCATACTTATGACATCTACGACTATTCTGTGCCAATATGATCAAGTCACAAATAAGTGCAACTAATTGAAGCAAGTACACTATTGCTTTATGTTCTTATTATATTATAATGCTAATCTTTATCGTGTTTCATTGAGTATCCGGTTGAGACACGATCGTGACATGATAGGCTTGATTATACCATTGCTCGTTTATTGACTTTTTAGTGAGTCGGGAGGGAAAATGCTAAGTAGATGTGTGAACATATCCCAATGAATATTTAATGTGGATAGCTAAGTCATACACCTCACGTATGGATTGGTCGTACCAAAAATATGAATAGCCATCGTATGATGTACCGTATTACCCCAGGC
>JANAVB010021826.1:0-58586 GCA_029216955.1 Iris pallida | reverse complement strand
TGGGCCATCGTCGGGAGCGGGAACCCTGAGCCAAGGGAGGGAACGTCACCGCGGGGAGGGACGAGGGGGGTGGGAGGCCACCAGCGACGGGGCGAACTTCGGCTGAGGAGCCGAGGTGGGGGGGGAGAAAACCTCTCCTGCGGCGTCTGGGTCGGGCGCGGGCCACGGCGTAGGAGATGCCGGTGGCTGCGCAGCGAGAGGAGCGGCGGAGGGAGGCGCCGGAGCGGGAGGGTGCTCGCCGGGCTGGAGGAGCGGCGTAGGGGGCGCCGGAGCGGGGGGTGCTCGCCGGGCGCGGTGGCCTTTCTGTGCCGCGTGCGGGGGCGCCGGGGACGACGTCGAGGGCGGCGCCAAGGGCGGTGTAGGGGGGGAGCCCCACGGCGAGAAGAAGAAGCCGACAAAGGGGAACCCCCTAACTGGGGAGGTGGCCAGACGGCAGGCCGACCAAGGGAGGGGCCCGGCGGGAGGCGCGGTGGCCGGGGCCTGGCCAAGGAGGCCGGCCGACCATGGCAGCCAACCAAACGCGAGCTCTAGTTCCCTCCTCATCTCTTATATCGCAAACAATATATATATATATATATATATATATATATATATATATATATATATATATATATATATATATTTGAAAGTATTTAGTATTATAATTTTTATTGTTACTTGTATCCTTAGTTGCTAATAGTTATTTTGACTAAATATATATATTAAATTTTTCATAAAATTATATTGTAATAAAAATGTAGTTTTGGGCTTGGCCTTATATTTATTTTCAAAACAAGATTTTGAAGCCCAATTATAGTTATACTTATGGTATTTTAAGAATATGATTTTGGTCTAAAAATTATATTTTTACAAAATTATGTTTTTAGCCTAAATTGATTTTTTATATTTCCATTTGTAATATTTTGAATAAAAGATAAACTTAGTTTTTTTTTATCTACAATTGATTTTCAAATATAGTTTCCAAACAAAAAGTAATTTGTAAAAATAATTATATATTTTATTTATACAATTTCCTTTAAAAATCAATTCTTGACCATAGTTATTCCAATGGTTCCTTATCTTCTTATTTTCCTATATCGTCCCTGCCAACCGGACTATTCTGGACCCAACGAGATGGTTTGTTTCACCCGCAAAGGACCCCAGGCGAGTACATTTTCTGATAGTTTTTATATTTGATAACTTCTATGATTCGTGTATTTAGTATTTTCTTACATTGAATTTCTATTGATTCTCGACACGATAGTGACACGATGCAGTAGTTATGGATTTTTTTACATGTTATTTTTTGTGACTAATGTACTACCGAATTCATGAACTGTTTGAATCCATGAGTACTAGTCGGACATGAAAAATCTTAGTAGACGTGTGAACTACCCTTTCCATCACAATTGTCTTTCATGGAGAATAGCAGCCGCACACAACACGTACGGTTGGCCGGATTTGCCCCTTAGCCATTCACATATCGAAAGTCGTAATTCAACTCATTAGTTAGATACAGCCTTGCTATACATTACTGTTTCCGTTTCAGTTGTTTATTCTTATTCATATTACGTCTTTGTCTTTATTACTATACTTCCTACTTTTACTCATATGTTTCATACCATGATTCTCTGTTTATCCACCCATCATATATTTCAGTATTATTTACTGTTTATAGATTTTAACAATTATTGGAACTGCTGTTAGATACTTGTCCAATCCTGACTGGATATTTTTTTCTAGTTAACAGACTCTTGATGACTACTCTCTTGCTTTGGGTTTCTTCCGGTGGAGTTAGAGATATCTTGAATGCCAAAACCCTAGAAGACTAGTTAGATAGTTTAAATTTGTTGTATTATATTTTGTGAGACATTGTATGTTTTTAGATGTAAAACTTGTGAATATTATAAATAATTTAGTTATTGTGAATGAGCAAATAAAATTATTTTATAAGCACTTATTTATTGCGGGCTAGACAATAAACTACCGTCGATACCGCGACTTAGGCTGGACTTGGCTATGAACTCGTATCTGAAAAGTGGGTGCTGATCGTGACAGTATCGCCTCCGCCCACTTGGAAAATTAGTTGTTAATGACAAGAATGAACCGATGTCCTTTAGAGGATGGAGGGCTAATTGGTCTGATGATATCCATTTCCCATGCTTCGAACAGCCAAGCGGCCGCAGTAGGGTGTTGGAACTCGGAGGGTTGGTGAATGAAGCCAGCCATCAGTTGACATACTCAACACTTCTTAGCGTAATCAATGGCATCCGCCATCATGGTGGGCCAATAGTAGCCCATACGCCGTAGTCAATCTTGCAACTTGGACCAGGTTGGTGAGCTCCCACGTGCCATCGTGTGCTTTCCGGAGTGTCTTTTGTGCTTCGGCATTAGATAAGCACCTAAGGAGAAGTCCGTCGTAAGAACGACGATACAATATTTTGGTAGCTGTATAATAAGAATCGGAGCGAGGGCCTCTTGATAGAAGTAGCTTCCTTCGAGTCCTCGGGTAGGATTCCATAGATCGTGTAGTCTATGAATGTGAATTGCCACTCCCTAATATCAATATTGGTGTATTTCTGTACTAAGTAGCTCAGACACGTGTGTAGATTATTCTTTGGGCAAACCAATTCTTGCCCTATCACAGTAACGGAGTGCTGGGTCCCGACAGGAGTTGCCAAAGAAGTAGCGAGGCCGGCGAGAGCATCGGCCTACAGATTTTGCAATCGAGGTATATGTTCTATAAAGAACCCTGTAAAGGTAGAGATGATGTCGATTGTTGCTTGATGATAGGGGACTAGATCTTCATGTCGAACCTCATATTGGCCTCTAACCTGATTTATTATCAATTTCGAGTCACCATGTGCTTCGTGGTAGTCGACTCCCAACTTTTGGTGAGCTGGAGTCCGATGACAAGAGTGTTATACTCGACGACATTATTAGTGCATGATTCCATGAGAGCATACGTACGGTAATAACCAAGCCATCAGGAGTGACCAGGACCACGCCTACTCCTGTAATAATTTTATATTTGGAACCTGTTCTTGAGGCACCGTCAAAGAACATTCGCCAGATGGGATTATCTATGACTGTGTTGGACTCCAAAACCTTTTCGAGAATACCGTCATAAAGTTTTAAAGTTTCTGGGACAGGATTTGATGCCAAGAAGTCAGCTAGCACTTACCCCTTAACCGTCTTTTGTGGAACGAATACCATGTCATAAGGCGTTAGCAAGATTGCCCATGTGGCCAACCACGAGTTTAGTGCTCTCGGCTTTGTCATAAGGACTCTGAGGGGGTTGACCTAGAGATGAGTGAATTGTTTGTCCAACTACACAGTGGCACATCTTTTGGATGGCAAAAACTAGGGTTAGGCACTCTTTTTCTATAGGATTATACCGATGTTCGACAGCAATCATGGTCCTGCTCAGATAGTAGATTGCCTGCTCATGGCCTTTACTATTTTTCTGGGCTAGTAAAGCACCGAGAGAATGGTCCATTGCTCGAACATATAGTAGGAAGGGCCTCCCCATGACCGAGGCTACCAGTACTGGAGGATTGGTGAGATATTTCTTGAGGTCGTTGAATGCCTGCTGGCATTCTTTAGTCCAAACATTAGAAACCTCCTTCTTCATTAGCTTAGTAAAGGGTTGACATCGTCCAGAAAGATTTGCTATAAATCTTCGGATATATTCCAAACGTCCTTGTAGGCCTCGAAGCTCACATAGATTCTTTGGGAGAGCCATGTCCAGGATGGCCTTGGTCTTTTTAAGGTCAATGTGAATACCCTTAGCAGTGACGATGAAGCCTAGAAACTTGCCACTGGAAACCCCCAAGAAAGACTTGATTGGGTTCATATTTAGCATATATGTCCGCATTAAATCGAACACCGTCCTCAGGTCCTCCAAATGGTTGGCCTTTCTTTGACTTTTGAGGCAATGTCATCAACATAACATTCTACTATTTTTCGGAGATGTTTGCAGAATATGGTGCTTATAGCCCGCTGATATATCGCTCCAGCGTTCTTCAAACTGAAATACATCTCTGTGTAACAGTAATTTCCTTTTGGTGTTCAGAATAAAGTATGCTTTTTGGTCATCAGGGAACATCTTGATTTGGTTGTAGCCTGAAAACCCGTCCATGAAGGACATACGTTCAAAGCCACAAGTATTGTCGATCATCACGTCAGTGATTGAAAGAAAAACGTATCTTTTGGATAGGGCGAGTTGAGATCCCTGAGAACAATATTTGGCGCCCAATCTGGATGTGCTCCTGAAGAATGAAGCTACTGTCTATGAGTTTGTCCACTTCTTTCTCGATAGCATCTATAATGTTGGGATGAAAGCGATGTTGTTGCTGCTTAACAGGCTTAGCATTGGACAACATGTTAAGTCGGTGCATTGTGACTTGCGGGTTTAGACCTGACATGTCTTCATAGTTCCAAGGGAAGACATCGATGTACTCTCAGATAATTTGTATTAGATATTCTTTGCCTTCCCCAGTCAGGCTTTTGCTAATAAAGATGGGATTAGGTGAAGCCTCGTCTCTGTAGAGGCTAAAAATTAAGTTGTGCCACCTATTAAAGTGTTCGACCTTCAGATGACGCCAAATCATTATGTTGCGCCAAACCATCAAATTGTGCAGCATTAGGTTACGCCAATATCTAGTTGTGCTGGAGTCAGGTTGCGCGTGCGCCATGTGGCGCACTTCCTTGAAAATCTGTAATGGCATCATCATTACCTGACAACTGACAGCACGAAGATTAAGGAAAATCCATTCAAATTCCGTACAACGTGGTGCTCGAGAAGATTTTGTCAGCATGTAATTAATGTTGACAGCTGGTTCGCACAAGTTATTGAGTGGCACGAGAATTAATCAGTACTGTAATGCCCCAGTCCCAAAATACTTAGGACTAGGTACGTATCCATGCCAGCTGCATACATACGAAGCATACTCCAATATATGAAAATCTCGTATGAATACATAAGTTGTAAAATGCAGTAAACCAAGAGTAATCTAATCTCATCCACAAATGAAAGATAAAAGATGTCATATAATCGACTGTACTAAGTCTTTGTACAATACGTTAGGCGGAGACAAATCTACTACCAACAAGTAAGAAAAAATATACATGAAAACGGAAATGGTTCGGCGGGAGTAGCAAAGAAAACCCAAGATACGTCATCTCCGAATGAATAGAGAAGATCGCGACCTCGACTAGAACACCTGCAATATCATAGAAGCACACACCTGGAGAGATAACCAGGTCTTCAGAGGGACGTAACAAGACACATAATATCATGCCAATAAACTGAAAAATGAAAGCTCAACAGAAAAGTATGCACGAGTAAAGGTTTCTAACCATTCTATGTGGAATACACTTTAGAAGACAACGTTCTACGCAGGAGCTTAGGTGTTCAGCATAGATGGAGAGAGAGTAGTAGTAGGTAGCGCTCATAAGAGACACTATCGACCATGGGCAGAAAGTAGCTCTCATACGAGAACTATCGGCCCCGGGGTAGTAAGTAGCGCTCATCCGAGACACTATCGGCCCAAATTTATTTGTGTACTGAACATGTAGCCCCTATGCTAATAACTGTCTCCTCCCTCCCCATGATACTATACATGCGTCGTCTCTACGATATTGTTTAATCCTTAATAACTGCCAAGTCATCTACACAAATCTATTAGCAGTTATGTCCTAACGCACGGTCTGTACGCACCGATGTACGGTTGATACGCAAGTCCGAAGCTATATGCGACTCACAACTCACACACAACCCGTGGCACATCGTGACAGTTTATGAGATGCTCTAAACATATTGTAGTCCCTTAACTCTAAGCCAATTATATAAAGTATAATAATTTGCATCTATATATAGTTTTGAAAGAACAACATTATATTTGCTAAAAATAAGAAAAAACATGCATGATATTGAGCAAGAAATTTAAACAGTAAAGGCAATGTGTCTTGCCTGAGGTTATGTGCAAAAGAGAATAATCCAGTAGCTCGAACCGGCAAATAAACAAAGCAAGAAAAGCCAAATCCCGCAGATGACTTCGGATGCTGCAACAAACATTACAAATGAGTTTGGAATAGAAGATATGCCTAGGAAACGCCTGTCCAAAAGTTAAATTCTGGAACAGGAGCAAAATTGTAATTTTGGGTCAAAAACGATGTCCGCCGTTGGACCCGCTTTGCACCGAAATGTGCACCAGAACCTACGGTTTCTAAAGTTGTCAAACTATATGTCTACAGATTTGTTTTGATGAGACGAACCCAACGGTATGTCAAATTTTGGGTTTCGGTGGACTGTGCACAAAATCGCCCGTTGAGTGGGATTGTGGGCCTGCCAAAATAGCGTCCCGATCAACCTTCTCAGAATTGAACCAAACGTGGCTCACAGGACCAGAAAAATATTTCGAGTCCAATTGCGCAAGTTTCGTCGCGATTTGATGAGTGTACACGAAGTTGTGACTTAATTTGCAAAGGGTCGATACGGGGGTATCTCGACGGATACGCACTGGTTTCGTCGCGCACATGCAACAAAATTGGGTTCTGTCAGTTCTCACACGTCGACAACATCCATACGCGCCTTTCGATGCATATAGTGCGCGACCACGTTGCCCGGTTTGTCGGGACGGACGCCGTATCAGAATATTTTTCCAATTTTCGAAAACAGAATTTACAATTTTCTTAAAATTTTAACGTGTAACTTTCTACATACTAGATGAAAAGTGAATCCAGAAGGTGCGTTACAATCTCGGTTATGTTGTCTTTGACTGTCTTTAATTAGTATCTATAAAATCTTAAAGTATAGAACGAAAAGTGGCCGACAAGTTGATGTTTCAAAACAGTTTTTAATATTCCAAAAAGGTGGGTTTTCTCCAACTTCGCTTCGATTTTTCGAGAAAGTTGGATGGCCATGTCAAAATCCACCTGGGGGATCTCGAAGAGGGTCATGATGGCTTTCTACACGAATTTACGGATCTAAAGCGAATTTGAATTGAAGGAGAAATCGCATTGTGAAGGTGCTTACCTTAATGTTAAAAAAACTGTTGGTGGTTGTTGTTGTTGTTGCCGCTGTCGTCGCGATCGCGGGGTCGGGCTGCGGCTGCTGGCCTGCTCGCCGGAGAGAGGTACGGGGACAGAGGTGAGAGGAGGAAGGAAGGAAGGAGAGTGGAGGAGGAGGAATAATTAAGGATTAGGGTTTTATAACATGTATATATGTATGTATGTATACATATATATATATATATATATATATATATATATATATATATATATATAAATATATATATATATATATATGTTTCGGCCAAAATATTGCTAAGGCTGCTGCTTGTTAATATATGGGCGGCCAAGCATAGCATGCTGCTGCTGTGTGTGGTCGGTTCCCACATGTGGGGCCGACCACACTTTGTGTTATTTTTTTTCTTTTTCTTTTGCTTTATCTTTTCTTTCTTAACTAAAACTTCAATATATATATATATATATATATATATATATATATATATATATATATATATATATATATATATATATATATCCATAAATACACCAAAAATCTATTTAAAATCCAAATACCATTTAAAAGTCAACTATCCAATTATTTAATATATTTGATCATATATTTAAATATATTTACGTATCTATATATTTTTAATGGTAAGAAGATCACCATTAACTAAATAAAGAATTAATTCTCAAAATACATTAATAACAAATTAAAGTAATAAAATAATCTAATAATAATTTTTGGGTGGACATATATTATACCTCTTATCCAGGTCCAAAAATTTGTACAAATATTGCACGATATTATTTAATATAAAATACTAATAATAGTACGAATAGTTAAATAATTAGAAATTACACATAAAATTCTAAAATAATTTAGAAAATATTTGTATATACATAAAATATGCCTACATGGCCATATTTGGTCACACTACATGCTTACATGGGCTTAAATTGGTTCGGGCCCAATTCGGACTGGTTTGGACAAACCGGGTCATGTAAAAATCAATATATAAAATAATATCTAAATAAAATATTTTAAATGCGTTATTTCACAACTCGGCCTTGTTTTCCTAGTTCGGACTGAACTATGGCTAGGCCTCCCACGATATGGCTAATATACTGGTCAAAGCACACTGCTACATCTTTCGTGCCAAAATTTATGGTCGCCTTGTGCTCCAAACACAACAATGGCTAAGGTCATTTGTAATAATTAATAAAAACCATAAATTATATAAATTAAATTTGAAGTCTAATAAAATAATAATAAATAATTTTTTTTAAAAATAGGGGTTTACATCCTACCCAACTTACAAGAATTTCGTCCTCGAAATTTAGGATTAATAGGGTAGATAGGGTTGAGGGATAGAAAGAGTTCGTCAATACCAAATTGCAATTAAAATTTTGGAGGGGGCGATAAAACGGCGTTCAACACCACCATGCAATAGAAAATTGTGGAGTCGATATATACAAAATATATCGTGGTTATGGAATTGAATGAGGATCGCTAGAAATGGTAACAAAATTTTGAATATACAATTTAGAAGAACAGTAAGGAATTGAGTAGGCCAAAGAGAATAAATTAGACATTTAGGAGATGCGATTCCTTAAGGGAGAACTGGATACTAATCGTCTTTTCGAGGGTTTGATTAAGTGATGATTAGAATCACTCTCGTGCGTTCAAGAGGTGTTGGAAGGGCACAATAAATTTTTTAGGATTGGGGAGAAGAAGAGTTTAAGGTGAGGATATAGCCACATGAGTTGGTCGGTGGCTGTCTAAATTCGTGTTGAAATAACTGATAGGAAAACTAAAGGTGATAACTTACATCTATTTATCATGTACAGTGTCTGGTCTTTCTAATATAAGTAAAGTAAAAATAATAAAGAGTTCAAGGACGATGCTATCGAGTACGAATACGTGGTTCATAGGCGACAAAAATAATTCAAATGAGAGTTATCAATGCTGTCGCGGATGAGACTCTAAGGCAAGTTTAACTATATCTCCATCCACGTAGAATAATTCATGAAAAGCGAACCAAAGTACAATAGGTTGATCAGACCCTCATGTACTGGTTCTGATTAGACATTATGTTAGTGGGTGCACCCAATAAAATATGTCATGATCAAGCTTGATAACGAAATAAGCTTGCAAAACGTGTCACGACCCGCACCCTAGAGTAAGGGCACGAGACATGGGTACGTCCAGCCTACACCGCAGTATCGGCGGTAGAACGCTGTCCTAGGTCATAACATCTAGCAATAATATACTAAGCAGTTTATACTCCCCGAATGGGGGTGACATGATAGAAGTAAACTCAATCGCAACTAAGGAAGAAGAAGCACGATATGATATAGAATTCAAGGAAATACAGATAATAAAATGGTCTAAGATAACATCTCAGCAAATATCCAGAGTACAAATTCCAGCTACTGAATATGAAAGAATATATACAACTCAGAATCTCCAGACAGAATAAAGTCTAACTAAAACAGTCTCAAGACAACATAAATAAGATAAGGCCTAACTAAGCTAGTCTAGGCAATGGGGGTGATGTCATCAGCTAGAGCTGGGTCCTCCTGGGAGTCCAGCTCACATGTGTCGTCTACGGCTGCCCCGTAGAAGGTATCCACACAAGCCTCCTTCTCGTCCTCTGTACTATTTTCAACAGGTCCAGTCAGGACAGGAGCGAGCACAATACATCTCAACAGTTCATAGCAGGTTAGAAAATATAATCATGCAATAAAATAAGATATAGATACTGAAGAAAATACAGTATGTAAACAGAGAGAGAGCTGTAATAGAAATATCTACTATAAATAGAGACTAACAGTGGCTAGTGAGTCAGAGTACACTATAGACATGTAAATGGCATAGGAGATTCTGATGCTACACTATGGAAAGATTCTGATGCTACACTACTTGGATAATATTCACATGTCTACTTCTACTCCCCCGTACCTGCAATCAATACACAAGGATCCAACCAGGTTATGTTATGATTCCATGCAAAGGCCCCCGAAGGGTGATACATGGATGTCCCATAAATGAAGATTCTAGGAGATTCTAGGAGACCCAATAAATGGGATAAGGATTCAAGGAAGACTCTGTGATCATAAGAGTATATGTCACAAGTGATCAATGAACCAATGAAGCATAGTGATACGCCATGTAAGTGAAATGCACAGAACATATAGTACCCGATGCTCCCTGAAGGGATAACATCTCAAGAAGGGATCCATATAGTACTAATCCGTGTGACCAACGTGACAGTATCAAGTAAAGTAATTTAATACAGGAAAATAATTCTAAGCAGGATATAAAATGATCAGAGAATGTACTCGCCTGGTATCTGAGTGTCCAACTGAAATGTACTGTCCGAGGAGAGATGTCTGGCTCCTAATCAGAGCAGCACAAGTCACAACAAGTCTAAAATGGTATAATAAAGTCCTACTATGCATTCTACATGATACTAGGTCAATCTAGACCAAAGTCAACTCTTGGTCAACCCTAGAAGTCAAACTAGGTCAACTATGGTCAAACTAGGTCTAACGAGTCTAAATTAGGTCAAACTAATCATTCTAGGTCTAACTAGTCCATACTAGTCTAAACAAGGCTAAACTAGCTAACACATACCATTACAAGGCTAAATTACAATACAACTATATAGCTACCTACATACATTTAGGCATATACATATACTCTATGTACACACATTCATGTTTATATTTCATTCCCATACATGTTGACATATAACCCACACTATATATATATAACACATCATATACATTATTATATATACATACATCTACATATATTACATATATATATATATATATATATATATATATATATATATATATATATATATATATATAATATATATATATATATATATATATATATATATATATATATATATATATATAGGCTCAAATCAAAATACACATATGTGTAGGCCACCTATATGATATACATAACTTACATATATTATATACATACATAATAGGTTAACACATAGTCTATATACATATATTATATACATACATATGTATATAGAGATAGAGCATGTGTGTGTAGAGAGTGAGAGAAGTGTGTGTGTGTTCAGTCCAATAAGGGACTGTAAACTGTGAACATGTGAGCTGGAAAAAATAGGACAGTGGGTGTGTGTATGTGAATGCTTGTGTGTGTGTGTGTCTGAGAGAGGTGAGTGAGTGACAGTTGTGTGAGGGTGGCTATTAGGGAGTGAGGGTGTGCAAGAAAATAGGAAATCAGAAATATGTGTGTGTGTGGAGGGGTGAACTGTGAGTGAGAGAGAGCAATGTGTGTAGAGAGTGAATGAGGGGCTGTCCATACTAGACTATGCAGGAAAATAGAAGGAAATCAATTCATGTATTATAACATTCAGAAATTAGACTAAAAAAGGAAAGGAAATTAATTCATTCAAACTCAGATTTTTAGTCCCACAGTCTCAGTTAACAGAGGAAAGAAGGGAAACCCAATTCATGTATACCCACATTTCCAGTTGACAATGTACTATAACTAAACTCAGATTTAGGTTCAAAAACCAAACAATCTCAGGTTTATATCACTGACTTGAAAAACAGTTCAAACATCCCCCTTCCATTTCAATTTCAAATCACCACCAAACATGCTCAAATTTAACATACAGTTAGAAAAATTATAGGAGAATAGTATTAGGGTCTCTAAATATTAGTTAACAGCATTTAATTAGGTTAATTTGATGTCAAAGTTCATATTTCATAATCTGGAAATACAGAGACTGATACACAGTTTTCAGGAATTGGTAAACAGGAAATTAATAACTAATAAACAAATTAATATGTAAATTTGTGGTTGGTAATAAAAACACTAATAGTGTACGTGTCTAGCATTGTGTTTTTGTCCAACCAAGTGGACACAAACGTGTCCAAACAGTCCCGAACCCAAAACAGTGCAACACAGGACCAATCCTCGTGCACGTGTTCCCAGTGCTCATGCACACGACACGACACGACACAGATCTCGTGGTCGTATCCCAGTGTCGAGTAGGACTAGGGCTAGGGCTAGGACACCCTGATTCGTGTTCTCGACACGCGTGTGTGCGTCACGACACGCGTATCAGTGTTAAGAATCGACAGTAGCCGATTCAGTGAAAAACCTGTGCACGGCCTCGTACGTGTCCGACACGACACGAGAGGCCCTAAGACTTGACACACGTGGTGTCAGTCATAGCTCCACTGTGTGTGTCAAGTGTCGCATGTCCTGGTGTCGTGTCCAGAGCGAAAAAGGCCCCGAGTAGCAGGGGATCAATACTGCCAGTGCGCGCGAGTGCAACAGCGTATGCACGTGTCCAACCCGACACGATGCGACACAAAAACACTCTCAGTCCAAAAGAAATACGTAAGCAACATCAAATTATAATTTCCTATTCATTTACTTTTCCAAAACTAAATCGAAATGCCCATTGGGGCATTTCATCAAACACTTAGACCTAGGTCGGATACGTGTCCAATACGGACACGAAATGGTTCCACCTGGACACGAAATCAATTCCTATGGCTAGGGGACACTTAGGGCTAGGTCTATATGCAAAGAAAACCAAAAATTAATGGAGTTTGTATAGATTTACCTATAGGTGACCAAAAGCAAGAAAAGCCTCAAATGGGGGGGTTTCCTCTTGCTAGCAAACTTCTCCAAATTGATATAAATCTGAGAATAACACTCCACAATAGCAAGAACACTATATTTAGAACCTATTGAAATTAGTTTGAGGGAAAAAGGAAATAAATATGATTTTATATGAATTAAAGAAGATGGAATAATACCTCTTTCTAAAGCTTGTTCTTCCTAAAGAGGCTAGCCCTAATTTCTAGGAGAATACTTATAGGGGAAATCCCTAGGACTAGGTTAAGTGGCCGGCCAAGTATGGGTTTGGGTTAGGGTTGCTAGTGGGTTGGGCTTTGGGCTCCTTTGTGCCAAGTTAATAATCATTGGCTCAACCATAAGTCATGGCTTATGACTTAATATCCTAACTTGAGTCAAATAACTAAACCATAGGTCAACTCTAGTCTAACTAGGGTTGTATGACCTAACCAAGTCCAAACTCAACTAGGGTTAGCTCCTAGGTTAGTCTACCAAGGTCATTGCTAGTCAAAGTCAACCTAGTCAACCTTCATTCAAACAATTCTAAAATAAATCCTAAAAAATTCCCATAAATTCAAATAAATTCTAATAAATTCAAATAACCACAAAAATGATAAAAATACCCTCAAACTAGAAATATGGTAGTGACAAATCTACCCTTCTTAAATTAATTTCGTCCTCGAAATTAAAGGCAAAACTAACTGCTTAGAAGGATAGAAAAGTATACCTCAAGGTCCAAAAAGATAGGGGTACCGCTCGCGCATCTCATCCTCCTGCTCCCAGGTAGACTCTCCTAGAGAATGATGCCTCTATGCGATGCGTACCAAAAGTATCACCTAGTTCCTCAGAACCTTCTCCCATCGATCCAGTATCTCCACTGACTGCTCTGGATAGCTGAAAGAAGGTCCAACCTCAATCTCCGAATGATCGAGCACATGGCTAGGATCAGCCACGTACCATCTCAACTGTGACACATGGAATACGTTGTGGACCCCCACAAGTGCAGGTGGCAAGTCTAGCCTGTATGCCACGTCACCGACTCTTCCGCTGATAACGAAAGGGCCGATGAAGCGCGGGCTAAGCTTCCCACCTCCACCAAAATGTATCGTACCATGAGTCAGAGATATCCTCATGAAAACCTGGTCTCCAACCTAATCACAAACAAGGTCTCAATTAATTATGATAAACAAACATGATCAAAAACACAAACAAACAAACCTAAATCTAATCCTACTCTAATCTGTACCTCAAACTCTAAGGGCCTCCGGTGGCTATCGGCCCAGTGCCGATGTCTGTCCTGTGCCACCTAAAGTCTGTCCCTGATGAGCTTCACCTTCTCGGCTGCGTCAACAACCATCTCTGGCCCCAGTAAAGCTCGCTCACCAACATCATCCCAAGATAAGGGTGTACGGCACCTACACCCTTATAGAGCCTCGAAAGGTGACATCTTAATGCTGGCCTAGAAACTGTTGTTGTAAGCAAACTCTACCAAATGTAGGTGATCCTCCCAGGAACCTCCAAAGTCTAGGACGTACGTCCACAGCATATCCTCAAGTGTCTTAATAGTCCTCTCTGACTGTCCGTCTGTCTAGGGGTGGTATGCAGTACTAAACTTGAGCTGAGTGCCCAAGCTAATCTGCAGACTCCTCCAGAAATGGGAAGTAAAGCGCCTATCCCGATCTGAGATGATGCTGACCGGAACCCCGTGAATCCTGACTATCTGTCGCATATACATCTCCGCCAGCCTCTCTGTAGACGTACCCACCTTGAATGGCAACAAGTGGGCCGATTTGGTCAACCTATCAACGATGACCCAAATCGCGTCTTTCCCTCCAGGTGTACACGACAATCCTGATATGAAGTCCATAGTGATATGCTCCCATTTCCACTCGGGAATGGGCAGCGGCTGCAACAATCTACCGGGCCTTTGTCTCTTTGCCTTGACCTGCTGACAGACCAAGCACCTAGCCACGAAGCGAGCCACCTCCCGCTTCATCCCGGACCACCAAATATGCTCCATCAGATCTCGGTACATCTTGTTAGCACCAGGGTGTATAGAGTACTGAGATCTGTGGGCCTCCTGCTAAACCTGCTCCCTGAGCTCTCCGCTGGGCACACATAACCTGGAACCGTGCCTGAAGGCACCATCCTCTGCAAGAGAAAACTCGCCGTCCACCAATCCTGCTCGAACCTGCTCTCGGAAACACCGCAGAGCAACGTCCTCAAACTGAGTCACCTTGATCCTCTCCACCAAGTCTAACTGAATCTGCATACCCCATAACTACATCTGCACTCCGGGCACGATCACCTCAATCCCAAGGCTCTCCAAGTCTGCAAGCAAGTGCCGATCCATGGTCAAACACATGGCTGTCGAATACCTACTCAAGGCATCGGCAACCACGTTGGCCTTTCCTGGGTGATACTGAAGTAGGATGTCAAAGTTCTTCATCAACTCTAGCCATCTGCGCTGCCTCATGTTCAACTCCTTCTGAGTGAACACATACTTTAAGCTCTTGTAATCTGTAAAAATCTCTACCCTCTCTCCATACAGATAATGCTTCCACAATATCAGAGCAAATATTACTGCTGCCAGCTCCAGGTTGTGGGTAGGGTAGTTCTTCTCATAGGGACGTAACTGCCTGGAAGCATAGGCAATCACCTTCCCGTGCTGCTGTAATACACAACCCAGCCCCTTCCCTGAAGCATCACTATAAATAGTGAATCCACCCGATCTTGAAGGCAATGTCAGAATCGGAGCTGTCGTAAGCCGCTTCTTCAACTCATCAAAAGCTGCCTGACACTCCTTTGACCAAACGAACTCAGCATCCTTCCGGGTCAACCGAGTCAACGGTGCTGCAACCCGGGAGAAATCCTGCACAAATCTCCGATAATATCCTGCCAGCCCCAGGAAACTCCTGATCTCTGCAACTGAAGTCGGCGCTGCCCATGCCTCAACTACCACAATCTTCTTGGGGTCAACTGAGATACAATCTCTAGTCACCATATGCCCCAAAAAGTCTACCCGGTCCAGAAAGAACTCACACTTGGAGAGCTTCCCATAAAGCTGCTCCTTCTTGAGAGTCTCCAGCACGATCCTCAAATGCTCCTCGTGCTCCTCCTCAGTCTTGGAATATACCAAGTTGTCGTCAATGAACACCACCACAAACTAATCCAGGTACTGGTGGAACACCTTGTTCATAGGTTCATAAATATTGCTGGTGCATTGGTTAGCCCAAACGGCATAACCAAAAACTCAAACTGCCCGTACCGCTCCTGAAAGCGGTCTTGGGAATATCCTCCCTCTTCACCTTCACCTGGTGATATCCCGACCTCAGATCAATCTTAGAAAATACTCGAGCTCCGCTCAACTGGTCAAAAAGATCGTCGATCCGCGACAGTGGGTATTTGTTCTTGATCGTGAGGTTGTTGAGTACCCTATAGTCAATAGACATCCGTACTGACCCATCCTTCTTCGGCACAAACAACACTGGTGCACCCCATGGCGATGAACTCGAGCGGATGAAGCCCTTGTCCTGCAGCTCATCCACTTGCTTCTTCAGCTCTACCAACTCACTATTGTTCACTCGATAGACATGCTGAGAGATGGGTTCCGCTCCTGGAACTAAGTCTATCGAGAACTCTATGTCTCTGTCTGTTGGCAATCCCGACAACTCTTCTGGGAAAACATTCATATACTCTGCTATCAAGGGGTATGGAATCGCCTACTCCTCAACCGAGACTCTACAGAAAACTTCGCTGCTCTGTTCTGCCTGACGTCTTGAGTACTCAAACTTTGGCTCCCCCGACGCTCTGAAGAGAACTCTACCCCCTCTGCAATTAATGCTGGCGTGGTACCTGCTCAACCAATCCATGTCGAGTACTATATCGTAGTTCGGCAATGGCATTACGAGCAGGCTCACCTCCAACTCACGGCCTCCTAAAACTACACTCCGACCCTTACCAATATCACTCACGAGGATAATGCCACCCCCGGTCGTGATCTTGTAAGTCCTAGGCAACGATTCAGCTATGATACCATGTCTAATCGCAAAAGATACTGATATGAAGCTATGCGAAGCACCGGAGTCGAATAATACAAAAGCTGGACTGGAGTCGAGAAGGATCGAACTTGCGATCAGCTCTCCAATCACCTCTATATCTCCAGCTGCAATGGCGAAAGCTCGCCCCTGCTGGCCTCCCCTGGCCTGCTGTTGGTGCTGAACAAATCTCTGCTGCTGGGTCAGCAGGGCTGGTCCCCTCTGCTGGCCTGCTGGAGCTCTGACTGCTTGCCGCCTGAGCTGCTCGTCCCATGCGGCACTCCCTCATCTGGTGGTCTGCTGAGCCACACACCAGGCACTAGCCTAGCCTCTTCTGGCACTCATTGAAGACATGCCTAGGCTTCTTGCAGTAGGCACAAGTAACACCCTGTCTCTGACCCTGCTGGTGCTGTCTCGGCTGCTGCTGCTGGTGAACTGGCCTCTGCTGGATCGGCTGCGGCTGGAACTGCCTCGGCTGCTGCTGATGAAAGTGAGGCCTCCTGGCCTGGCCTCCGCTGCTGCTGCCTCCAACCGGGTCTCGTCCTCTCTTGAGCCTAAGCTCAAGATCATCCTCAGCCAATAAGGCTCCTGTCAAGATCTCTTCGAATGTGGCATCCATGTTGCCCTTGGTCAAGGACTTGACCTCCTTGACCAGACCCTTCCGGAACCTCTGGGCCTTCGCCGTCTCGCTCAAGCCCTCTACGAACCTGCCGAGGCGACCGAACTCCCCAGCGTACTCCTCTACTGAAAGGCTCCCCTGGACTAGGCTCTCGAACTGCGACTCTAAGGCTCTGAGCGCTGAATCTGGAAAGAACTTCTTCTTGAAGAAGCCCTTGAACTCCTCCCAAGTCTGCCCAGCTACCCCCATCCTGGGGTCTGACTGATACTAGGTGCGAGCAAGATTTCGCATCCGGCTAGCTGCTGCCTCGATCTGGAGATCTGCCGGTATCCGGGCCAGGCGGAAGATCTCCTCTATATGCTCGATCCACTCATCA
Source organism: Iris pallida (assembly GCA_029216955.1). Lineage (NCBI taxonomy): Eukaryota > Viridiplantae > Streptophyta > Magnoliopsida > Asparagales > Iridaceae > Iris > Iris pallida. The sequence goes on along the minus strand of JANAVB010021826.1, from coordinate 40,911 downwards.
GCATATAGAATCCACTCTGTCCCCAGAAAGTCTCTGGGGCTCATCTTCTGGAACTGCTCTATCCCCGGTGTCCTCGGCTGCTGAATCACTGGTCGAGCTGCAACCGTCGTAAGGGCCAAATCCATGCCCCTGTCCTATCGAGCCTGCTGCCGGTCCATGAACTGTTGGAAATATGCAAACATTTGTACCGCATCCACGTATCCTGTAGGCGGCGGCTGCTGGAAGGGCTCTTCTGCGATGACTGGGTCCTGCCTCCGAGCCGGTGGAGGTATACCCCCTGTTGCTACTGCTGCACGAGTCTCAATACGAACAGAGGTGGCAGGAGCTGCAGTCTCCTGTCTTTGATGAACTGGCTGAGAGGTAGCAAATCCCTCTATAGTATCCCTATGAATGGTACGCTGCGACCGAGTCTCTACCATCCTGAAGATAGACAAAACAAGAGTATCAATTTCTGAGAAAGAAGCGATATAACAAAGGCGGCCAATTAAAATTCAAAAGGATTAGCTGACAATAAGGATTTAGATGGCAATAAAAGAATTTTTCCTAATGTGATTGAGTACCTTAAAAATTAATGTCCTATATCCTACTACAGGCTGTAGTGATACTCTAGTTCGAATACCACTACACTTTTAGTCTAGACCTGCATGGGCCACCACTAAAAACGTGTCACGACCCGCACCCTAGAGTAAGGGCACGAGACGTAGGTACGTCCAGCCTACGTCGCAGTATCGGCGGTAGAACGCTGTCCTAGGTCACAACATCTAGCAATAATATACTAAGCAGTTTATACTCCCCGAGTGGGGGGTGACATGATAGAAGTAAACTCAATCACAACTAAGGAAGAAGAAGCACGATATGATATAGAACTCAAGGAAATACAGATGATAAAATGGTCTAAGATATCATCTCAGCAAATATCCAGAGTACAAATCCCAACTACTGAATATGAAAGAATATATACAACTCAGAATCTCCAGACAGAATAAAGTCTAACTAAAACAGTCTCAAGACAACATAAATAAGATAAGGCCTAACTAAGCTAGTCTAGGCAATGGGGGTAATGTCATCAGCTAGAGCTGGGTCCTCCTGGGAGTCCAGCTCACATGTGTCGTCTAGGGCTACCCAGTAGAAGGTATCCACACAGGCCTCCTCCTCGTCCTCTGTAATATTTTCAACAGGTCCAGTCAGGACAGGAGCGAGCACAATACATCTCAATAGTTCATAGCAGGTTAGAAAATATAATCATGCAGTAAAGTAAGATATAGATACTGAAGGAAATGCAGTATGTAAATAGAGAGAGAGAGCTGTAATAGAAATATCTACTATAAATAGAGACTAACAGTGGCTAGTGAGTCAGAGTACAATATAGACATGTAAATGGCATAGGAGATTCTGATGCTACACTACTTGGATAATATTCACATGTCTACTTCTACTCCTCCGTACCCCCAATCAATACACAAGGATCCAACTAGGTTATGTTATGATTCCATGTAAAGGCCCCCGAAGGGTGATACATGGATATCCCATAAATGGGGATTCTAGGAGATTTTAGGAGACCCAATAAATGGGATAAGGATTCAAGGAAGACTCTGTGATCATAAGAGCATATGTCACAAGTGATCAATGAACCAATAAAGCATAGTGATACGCCATGTAAGTGAAACGCACCGAACATGTAGTACCCGATGCTCCTTGAAGGGATAACATCTCAAGAAGGGATCCATATAGTACTAATCCGTGTGACTAACATGACAGTATCAAGTAAAGTAATTTAATGCAGGAAAATAATTCTACGCAGGATATGAAATGATCAGAGAATGTACTCGCCTGGTATCTGAGTGTCCAACTAAAATTTACTGTCCGAGGAGTGGTGTCTGGCTCCTAATCAGAGCAGCACAAGTCACAATAAGTCTAAAATGGTATAATGAAGTCCTACTATGCATTCTACATGATACTAGGTCAATCTAGACCAAAGTCAACTCTTGGTCAACCCTAGAAGTCAAACTAGGTCAACTATGGTCAAACTAGGTCTAACAAGTCTAAATTAGGTCAAACTAGTCATTCTAGGTCTAACTAGTCCATACTAGTCTAAACAAGGCTAAACTAGCTAACACATACCATTACAAGGCTATATTACAATACAACTATATAGCTACCTACATACATATAGTCATATACATATACTCTATGTACACACATTCATGTTTATATTTCATTCCCATACATGTTGACATATAACCCACACTATATATATATAACACATCATATACATTATTACATATACATACATCTACATATATTACATATATATATAGGCTCAAATCAAAATACACATATGTGTAGGCCACCTATATGATATACATAACTTACATATATGATATACATACATAATAGGTTTACACATAGTCTATATACATATATTATATACATACATATGTATATAGAGAGAGAGCATGTGTGTGTAGAGAGTGAGAGAAGTGTGTGTGTGTTCAGTCCAATAAGGGACTGTAAACTTTGAACATGTGAGCTGGGAAAAATAGGACAGTGGGTGTGTGTATGTGAATGCTTGTGTGTGTGTGTGTGAGAGAGGTGAGTGAGTGACAGTTGTGTGAGGGTAGCTGTTAGGGAGTGAGGGTGTGCAGGAAAATAGAAAATCAGAAATGTGTGTGTGTGTGGAGGGGTGAACTGTGAGTGAGAGAGAGCAATGTGTGTAGAGAGTGAATGAGGGGCTGTCCATACTAGACTGTGCAGGAAAATAGAAGGATATCAATTCATGTATTATAACATTCAGAAATTAGACTGAAAAAGGAAAGGAAATTAATTCATTCAAACTCAGATTTTTAGTCCCACAGTCTCAGTTAACAGAGAAAAGAAGGGAAACCCAATTCATGTATACCCACATTCCCAGTTGACAGTGTACTATAACTAAACTCAGATTTAGGTTCAAAAACCAAAACAATCTCAGGTTTATATCACTGACTTGAAAAACAGTTCAAACATCCCCCTTCCATTTCAATTTCAAATCACCACCAAACATGCTCAAATTTAACATACAGTTAGAAAACTTATAGGAGAATAGTATTAGGGACTCTAAACAGTAGTTAACAGCATTTAATTAGGTTAATTTGATGTCAAAGTTCATATTTCAAAATCTGGAAATACAGAGACTAATACACTGTTTTCAGGAATTGGTAAATAGGAAATTAATAACTAATAAACAAATTAATATGTAAATTTGTGGTTGGTAATAAAAACACTAATAGTGTACGTGTCTAGCATTGTGTTTGTGTCCACCCAAGTGGACACAAACATGTCCAAACATTCCCGAACCCAAAATAGTGCAACACAGGACCAATCCTCGTGCACGTGTTCCCAGTGCTCATGCACACGACACGACACGATACAGATCTCGTGGTCGTGTCCCAGTGTCGAGTAGGACTAGGGCCAGGGCTAGGACACCCTGATTCGTGTTCTCGACACGCGTGTGTGCGTCACGACACGCGTATCAGTGTCAAGAATCGACAGTAGCCGATTCAGTAAAAAACCTGTGCACGGCCTCGTGCGTGTCCGTCACGACACGAGAGGCCCTAAGACTTGACACACGTGGTGTCAGTCATAGCTCCACTGTGTGTGTCAACTGTCGCGTGTCCTGGTGTCGTGTCCAGCGCAAAAAAGGCCCCGAGTAGCAGGGTATCAATACTGCCAGCGCACGCGAGTGCAACAGCGTGTGCACGTGTCCAACCCTACACGATGCGACACAAAAACACACCCAGTCCAAAAAAAATACGTAAGCAACATCAAATTCTAATTTCCTATTCATTTACTTTTCCAAAACTAAATCGAAATGCCCATTGGGGCATTTTATCAAACACTTAGACCTAGGTCGGATACGTGTCCGATACGGACACGAAATGGTTCCACCTGGACACGAAATCAATTCCTATGGCTAGGGGACACTTAGGGCTAGGTCTACATGCAAAGAAAACCAAAAATTAATGGAGTTTGTATAGATTTACCTATAGGTGACCAAAAGCAAGAAAAGCCTCAAATGGGGGGTTTTCTCTTGCTAGCAAACTTCTCCAAATTGATATAAATCTGAGAATAACATTCCACAACAGCAAGAACACTATATTGAGAACCTATTGAAATTAGTTTGAAGGAAAAAGAAAATAAATATGATTTTATATGAATTAAAGAAGATGGAATAATACCTCTTTTTAAAGCTTGTTCTTCCTAAAGAGGCTAGCCCTAATTTCTAGGAGAATACTTATAGGGGGAAATCCCTAGGACTAGGTTAAGTGGCCGGCCAAGTATGGGTTTGGGTTAGGATTGCTAGTGGGTTGGGCTTTGGGCTCCTTTGTGCCAAGTTAATAATCATTGGTTCAACCATAAGTCATGGCTTATGACTTAATATCCTAACTTGAGTCAAATAACTAAACCATAGGTCAACTCTAGTCTAACTAGGGTTGCATGACCTAACCAAGTCCAAACTCAACTAGGGTTAGCTCCTAGGTTAGTTTACCAAGGTCATTGCTAGTCAAAGTCAACCTAGTCAACCTTCATTCAAACAATTCTAAAATAAATCCTAAAAAATTCCCATAAATTCAAATAAATTCTAATAAATTCAAATAACCCCAAAAATAACAAAAATGCCCTCAAACTAGAAATGTGGTAGTGACAAAAACTGAAGCTACATTAGCAGCATGAGATAGTCAAAATATGAGCAAGGGAGGTACTGATGAAGAAAATTTTATATAGTCCAAGATCTTTTAAAATCTAAGTTCAGCCCGAAGTTTGGGCCTATGCAGTTGGCTTGGTTGACTAGCTAAGTTAGGGTCCTATAAATTTATAGTCTGAGTAAACTTATCAACATGGGTCACAAGGACAAAGGCTTTGTTAGGCCGTGAGGTATCCTACCCAACTTACAAGAATTAAGCTAGTAATGTGATGGGACAATGGGTCAAGCAATCAAGATAAAGCACAAATTTAAGCATTTAAAAAATCAACTAGAACACAATCACACACCGGGTCGAAAGAAATGAGTGGAGGTTGAATCCCTATCCATGGTCGAAAAATATATCGGTATCATGGTAAAGATTATAGTTTAGCCATTTTGACCAGGAGGTCATATCATGAAAATAGTGTACAAGAAGACGTGTTTTAGTGGGACATGATTTATCTACATGAAGGTGTGCCCGTCTGGGTCTTATATATGAAATTTGTGGGAAGGAAAAGTCTAGTGTTGTGCTCCAAATATCCAAGTCACGGTAAGGGACACTAAAAGATCTAAAGAGAAGGTGGAGTTCATGGGGTGACAATTAATGCACAAAAATAAAGGAGATCAAATTAAAGCAAAATAAAATTAATTAAGGAGTCCAGTAAAATAATTTAGGAACACAGTTCCAGAGAGAAGATAGTCTTCTAGATGAATACAGTCAAGGAGCGATTAATTCGTTATTCCATCCGCCAACGGTTAGTAGGTCACGAGGAAAGGTCGAGTAAGTCAAGATTGGGATACAGTCGCATAGTTTGGTAGATGACTAACAACACTTGTGTACACACTACCATCATGGTCATGAGTGATATGGCTGTTGGCCCATTCCACGGTCACACCCGATTTCGATAATCAACATATACTTTAGTCAATACACAAAATATAGAAAATGCTGCTAACTATTTCAGGATGCATGAAATCATATTCAACGGACGATGTACTGCATAAATCAAAGCGTCAAAGTCATCAAAATCTTCTGAAGACTCTTTTCTACTTTTATTCTGTATTTTACATTTTATTGAGTCTAGGAATTACTTTGTAAAATCAATTATGGTAATACTGGCTTAGGGTTAAAATTATCCTCCTTTCTAGAATCCTATTTTTACCCTTTCGTATTTTCGGTTACAAATATTTCAAAAACATATTTCGAAAATATTCTTTTCAAATGATTTTACAAATAACCAAAAACCAGTTTGAAAACTGTTTTTACAAAAGATTTTTAAAAATATCTTCTGACAGAACTCCCAGCCGAGTTCGGCCCGAGTTCGGTCCGAACTCTGACCGAGTTCGATCAGTTTGTATTCAAACTTCAGTTGCCTCCAAATCTGCGAGCAACGTCTATTTTGCGAGATATTTGCACCCGAACTCTGTCCGAGTTCTGCCCGAGTTCGGTTGGTAAAAACACCTATAAATAGAGAAGAACTTTTCACTTCAAATCATCAATTCATTCTTCATCTTCTCTTCTCTACTATTCAAGTGTTTTCTAAACGATCTAAGATTTTCAAATCTCACCTACACATCTCTTAGCCAAAAGCCAGTACTATCAAAGTTGATTTAGAGTCTTTTGGTTACTCAAGAGTTGTAAGAGGTCGTTCAAGTTTCAACAACTTTTCTGTTGTGGAGCTGGTCGTGCGCTCGCCACCAAGCACGGTATTGTGAAGCCGGTCGTGCGCTTGTCACCAAGCACGGTGTTGTAAGAGATTGCAAGCTCTCAGTTAAAGCTTGTGCCATAGTGGATTAACATCGAGCAAGAGTACTCGAGACTGGATTAGTCCTCTCAGAGGGATACCAGTATACATCGCTGTGTCACTGAGTTTGATTCTCCTATCTTTATTTACTGTCTCTTACATATCTGCCATAGTTTAATTTTTTAATTGGTGATTATATTTCCGCTGCACACACGTACTCTATTCACCCCCCCTCTAGAGGTGCTCAACGATCCTATAATTGGTATCAGAGCGGGTTATATTCTTATATAACATACCCTAGAGAGTATATATATGGCAGCCGTGAAATCTATATTCAACGGTGAAGGGCAATCCACAAATAGACCTCCCCTATCTGATGGAACAAATTACACTTACTGGAAAACACGTATGACTTTCTTTCTTAAGTCTCTAGATTTTGATCTTTGGTCAATAGTCATTGATGGGTATAAGAAACCACCACCTACAGTGGTTGAAGGTATTCTTATGGAAAAGCCGCATGACAAGTACATCGATGCTGAAAAAGCAAAGGCTAGTCTTGATGCTCGAGCCATCAATGCACTATTCTGTGCAATTGACAAAACCAAGTTCAACAGAGTTTCAACCTGCAAGACGTCTCACGAAATTTGGAAACTTCTTGAGGTAACCCATGAAGGGACTTCCCAAGTGAAAGAATCCAAAATTAGTAGACTGACTCAGGAATATGAATCTTTTAAGATGAAACCCGGTGAGTCAATTACACAGATGTTTACTCGTTTCCTTGATATAACTAATCCTCTGCAATCTCTTGGTAAAGATTACAGCAATCACGAGAAGATTAGAAAGGTGCTGCGGGCTCTAACAAAGAATTGGAATCCAAAGGCCACAGCAATTATTGAAGGAAACGACCTCACCACAATGTCGTTGGAAACTTTGATGGGCAAGCTCATGACCCATGAACTAGACTTGCAAGATTTTGAAGAAGCAACACCAAAGGAGAAAACTATTGCCTTCAAAGCTCATGCAAGAAAGCCGACATACAATGATTCCGATGAAGAATCCTCAAATGGTGATGAACAAGCCCTACTTGTGAAGAACTTCAGAAAGTACCTAAAGTTTACAAGCAGAAAGAAGAAAGACGTCCAAGAAAGCAATGAAGATGAAACCATATGCTTTGGATGTAAGAAATCAGGGCACATGAAGAAGGACTGTCCAGCTACCAAGAAGAGCAGTCCATATGACAGATCAAGATCAAGCAGAAAAGCTACAACTGGTCGAATGTATGCCAACACAAGTATCTGGCATGAAAGCGACGCCAGTAATTCTGAAGAAGAGGATAGACCCTGCGGCAATGCAAATGTCTGTCTTATGGCATTTGATAAGGTATCTTCAAACCCTCTATATGATGAATTTACTTTCGATGAGTTAGAAAATGCCTTTAGCGATTTACTTGAAGAACACAAAAATGTGCTTGACAAGTATAAGCAATCTCGAAAAGAGATTAAGGCATACACAACCGAGTTAGCTAGACTGTCCAATCTTATTCAAGATATTAAAGAGACGTCTACTACCGGTAACACGGAAGAGATAGCCAAACTCAAGGTAGACTATCATGAGGCTATCCTCACTATTCAAAAGAAAGAAAGAGATTATGGTAAGATGCAAAAACTGTATGACACAGAGAAGAGGATGCACTTAGTAACAGAACAGAGACTCTCAGTTATGACTGCTAAATATGAAGAGTCTATTGCGATTTTTAAAAAGTTAGAAATCAAGTTAGGCAAACAGGAAATGCCTGTGACACAGCCTAATTTTAGTCCTAATGCAAAGCATACACCTAAGAGGACTAAAAACAAGAAAGCACAGAAGAAACACGAGTATCATCATGCTTTCACTTATAGGTTCTCCAAGAAACCAAACAAGCATGTGAACACAGTTTCAACCACATCTAGTTCTAAACTGACTTGCACTTATTGTGGTACACATGGACACATATCATAATATTGTCTTACAAGAAAGCTTATTAATAACCATACTTTAGTCTGGAGACCTAAAGCTAATCAGCATGGACCCTTCAGAAAATGGGTACCAAAGGATTCATCTACTTGTTTTGTAGGTGGACCCTCAACCCTCTCATGCTAGAAGCAAATGGATCCTCGATAGCGGATGTTCGCGACACATGACTGGTGATGCATCTTTATTCGCTACGCTATCGATGAAGAAAGAAGGATACGTCTCCTTCGGAAATAACTTGAGAGGTGATATTATAGGTAATGGTACTGTAGGTATTTCTCCTTACCCAATAATAAAGGATGTTTGTCTAGTAACTGAATTGAAACATAACCTATTGAGCATAAGTCATTTGGCAGATAATGGTTATGGTATCAATTTTGTGAAAGATAAATGTACCATATATGATATGTCATCTGGTGATCCCGTATATAAAGGGATTAGAGAAGACAATATTTATGTTTTCTTTTTGGAAAATACTAATAATGCAGGAAGGTGCCTAGTAGCCAATCAAGATGAAAGCTGGCTATGGCACATGAGACTAGGACATGCAAACATGGATACTATCTCACGTCTGAACACAAAGAAGTTGGTAAAAGGACTCCCAGAAATTCCATTCAAGAGAGACATGGTATGTGCTGACTGTGAAAAGAATAAAGCACATAAGTCTTCTTTTAAATCCATCAACGCTGTAAGTACTTCGAGACCTTTGCAGTTGATTCATATGGATTTATTTGGTCCAAGTAGAGTCGCTAGTCTTGGCGGTAAACTCTATGCTTTTGTCATTGTTGATGATTTCTCTCGTTTTACATGGGTTTACTTTTTATCAAACAAAAGTGATGCTATTTTTGAATTTCAGATATTTTGTAAAAAGGTACAAAACGAAAAAGGCTTCATGATTATTCATATCCGAAGTGATCATGGTGGCGAATTCGAAAATTCTGATTTCAAAAAGTTTTGTGATGATAGTGGATATTACCACGAATTTTCTTGTCCTAGAACTCCCCAACAGAATGGTGTTGTGGAGCGGAAGAACCGTACTCTAAGCGAAATGGCTAGAGTCATGCTTAATCAGCATAATCTTCCTAAATATTTTTGGGCAGAAGCTGTTAGTACAGCCTGTCATATTTTAAATAGGGTGTTAATTCGACCTATCTCGAAGAAAACACCATATGAGCTTTGGTTTGGAAGAATTCCAAATATTTCTTATTTTAAAGTTTTTGGTTGTCGCTGTTTCATCCTGAACACCAAGGATAACTTGGGTAAGTTCGACTCCAAAGCAGATGACGGGATATTTCTCGGATATGCTGCTAAGAGTAAGGGATATAGAATTTTTAATAAAAGATCTTTGATTGTTGAAGAAAGTATTAATGTTACCTTTGATGAGTTGAATAGTCATAGATCTAGCGACAGTGATGATGAAGATGCACCTACAAAGACAAAGAAGAGTTCTGAGAAAGATCCTACCCAAGAGGCAAGAACTGATAAAAGTTTCGAAGATGCAGGAACTGAGAAGAGTCTTGTGAAAGGTATGGCCCAAAGATTCGAATCATTGAGATTCAAACCAGATCATCCAGAAACTCTCATAATAGGTGATGTATCCAAAGGTGTAAGTACTCGTTCATCTCTTAGAGATTCTGAAGTAGCAGCTAATGTAGCATTTATTTCACAAATAGAATCTAAGAATGTTGATGAGGCTTTTTCTGATAAATTTTGGATTTCTGCCATGCAAGAGGAACTTAATCAATTTGAGAGAAACCAAGTTTGGGAACTTGTTCCTAAACCTATTGGTCAATCGATAATTGGTACCAAATGGGTGTTCCGAAATAAACTTAGTGAAGATGGACAAGTTCTACGCAACAAAGCACGTCTAGTTTCACAAGGTTATAATCAAGAAGAAGGAATTGATTATGATGAGACCTATGCTCCTGTTGCTAGACTAGAAGCCATCCGCATGTTTTGCGCTTTTGCTTGCTTTAATGATTTCAAACTTTTCAAATGGACGTAAAAAGCGCATTTTTAAATGGTTTTTTGAAAGAAGAGGTTTTTGTGAAACAACCCCCTGGTTTTGAAGATTTTCAAAAACCTGATCATGTTTTCAAGCTTAAGAAAGCACTTTATGGACTCAAACAAGCACCTCGTGCTTGGTATGAACGCCTAAGCGCCTTCTTACTTGATAATGGATTTTCAAAAGGCAAGATTGATACTACTCTTTTTATTAAATCCATGAATAATGATATACTTCTAGTGCAAATTTATGTAGATGACATTATCTTTGGTTCTACTAATGAACAACTCTGTCAAGAATTTGCCAAGTGTATGCAGAGTGAATTTGAGATGAGCATGATGGGAGAGCCGAACTTCTTTCTAGGATTGCAAATCAAACAACACTCAAACGGAACATTCATCAACCAAGCCAAGTACACGAAGGACATACTGAAGAAGTACGACTTCGAGAATGTAAAGCCAATTGGGACTCCTATGGCTACATCTACAAAGCTTGATACTGATGAAAGTGGCAAACCTGTTGATCAGCGTAAGTATCGAGGTATGATTGGTAGTCTATTATATTTAACTGCTAGTCGCCCTGATATTATGTTTAGTGTTTGCATATGTGCACGATATCAGGCAAACCCTAAGGAATCACATCTTAGTGCCGTTAAGCATATCTTCCGATACCTTAAAGGAACTTCTACAGTTGGCTTATGGTATCCCAAAACCAAATCCTTTGACCTTATAGATTACTCGGATACGGATTTTGCTGGATGCAAAGTAGACCGTAAAAGTACCAGTGGCACATGTCATTTCTTAGGAAAGGCCTTAGTCTCTTGGTTTAGCAAGAAACAAAATTCAGTAGCATTATCAACAACTGAGGCTGAGTATATCGCCGCAGGACGCTGTTGTGCTCAAATTTTGTGGATGAAGCAAACCTTAGAGGACTACAATCTGTACTATACAAATGTTCCTATTTATTGTGATAACACTAGTACAATTAATTTGACTAAGAACCCTATCTGTCATTCACGCACAAAGCACATAGAAGTTAGACATCATTTTTTACGTGATCATCAACAACACGGGGATATTTGCTTAGAATTTATTGATACTGAACATCAACTAGCTGATATTTTCACTAAACCATTGGCTGAAGACCGTTTTAACATCTTGAGGCGTGAGCTCGGCATTCTTGAATTCTCGGATTCTTAAAACATATGGTAATTAAAACTGCATTTATAACTTGACAATTTATTATTTAATGAAAATTATTTTTGGGGACAAACTTACAAAGGGTATGTCTGCCACCACGGCTACGGTCGAAGCGAAGCGGTACTTAAGAGTTCCCCGGTGAACCACCGTTAGCTGGGACAACCCCTATAGTTAACCCGAAAATAATCGCAGTTATTTAATAAACCAGTCAAATGTTACTTTTTACAGTCTTTATTTACCTGACTGCTTTGACTGTCTCGGGAATGCAAGTGGCCGAACTCGGCCCGAACTCTGACCGAGTTCGGACCGAATTCAGACCGAGTTCGGTCGGCGCTATGATGGTTCCAGAACCGAACAGCCGGCCCTAGCACCTATTTATTTCATCCTTTCTTCCACTTTTTCTCCACACCAAAACGTGGAATACTTCCATCTCCTACTAGAAATCCTTCCTCCTCCTTCTTTGCAAGGAATCGACAAGTTCAAGTGGGTGATCTTCTTCCTCATGGCTCCGAAACGTCAACAAGGAAATTCTTCTCAAGGTGCTTCCTCCTCATCCGACTACACTCCGGCAAGTCTCTTTAGTCCAGCCAAACCTAGAGATCCCGAGGAATATGATAGCACTTTGTTTCCCGACAAAGACTTCTCCGATCTCTGGTTTGATTCTTTCTCTCTTCATCGTATTTGTGCTGGAGCCTTCGTCAATTTTATAACTTTCTTTGAATATGCTCCTGTTTTTGATCAACTTGGATACCGCGACTTTTTCGAGGTCCAAGATAGCATTTACGATAATGCAGTCCGTATGTTTTACTGCAATTTGCAAGTAAAACAAAACAGGAATTTCTATTCCTGCATTGCTGGACAGGAATTAGAATTTAGCGCCACCGATATCAGTGAATACTTTCACGTTCCTGATCTTGGTGATGCACTTGTTGACATCCACCATGTTCAATTCCCTGCCGATGTCACTTTAGCTTCCTTTAGGGAATTGATTTGTCACCCTACTCCTCCTCCCTGGAGAATCTTTTCTAGACATCTAAACCAAACTTTTTACGAGCTTCATCGTATGATTTTCTCGACCCTTCTTCCGAAGAAAGGCTCTACCGATGAAGTTACATTTTTGGAACTTTCTGCTCTTTATCACATTCATTTTGGAATTCCTTTCTCCGTTCCAAAAACTATGATGTCTTGGATGCTCAACTGCAAGAATGCAGGTAGGAACCTAGTCTTTCCTATGCACCTTGCTAGTATATTTCGACGTTTTGAGATTGATCTTGAAACGTGTGCCATTTCTTCTCCACCTGTTGAGTTGACCCGCTCTCGTCGGTTTCCTCAACCTCCTGGTGCTGCTCCTGCTGTCCCAGCTGCTGATGCTGAGGCCCCTCCAGCTGATGCTCATCCTGCTCCGGCCCCTGCCCCAGGACTTGATCAGGCATTCTACCAACGGTTTGATGATTTTGTTGCCGTTTCCACGCAACGTTATCAGGACTCCGAGTTCCGGCACATTTCTCAGGCCCAGGTGCTGAGAAACAGTATTGTCGATCTCCACTACAGCCTGGTTCAGGATCCAGTCCGTCCACTCACTATCCTTCTACACCCGGCTTTCCCTGGTCCTTATTTTACTGATGAGGTCACTTTTCAGTATTTTGACCCGACCACTGCTTATTTTCCTCATGATCCTCCCGGTGCGGACGACCCAGCGATGTGATGTGGATTCAGCCATGGGATAGTGGATTTAGTTTTGATTAGTTGATGCAGTTTATGTAGTAGTTTTATTTTAGTTTCATGTCTAAACTGTTTCAGTTAGACTTTATCAGTTGTACTTTTTGGATTTTTAGTGGAACCTCTATGATATTTCAGTTCATTATGACATAGTTCATTTTATTCCAGTTGTCTATGTTGTGATTACTTCCTTTTACTTCACTTTGTCTTGTCTATTCTATTGTTGGCTTCATGATTTACGGGGGAGCCTATTCATTTTACTACTTGACAAAGGGGGAGAAAAAGGGTATATACCAAACGCAAGAATCCAAAAACAAAACTTCTCAATTTTCAGGTATTTTTGTTATTTTATTCTATTTGATATAAATATATTTTGGTATAGACTCAAGTTTGTCAATTATCAAAATGGAGGAGATTGTTGGCCCATTCCACGGTCACACCCGATTTCGATAATCAACATATACTTTAGTCAATACACAAAATATAGAAAATGCTGCTAACTATTTCAGGATGCATGAAATCATATTCAACGGACGATGTACTGCATAAATCAAAGCGTCAAAGTCATCAAAATCTTCTGAAGACTCTTTTCTACTTTTATTCTGTATTTTACATTTTATTGAGTCTAGGAATTACTTTGTAAAATCAATTATGGTAATACTGGCTTAGGGTTAAAATTGTCCTCCTTTCTAGAATCCTATTTTTACCCTTTCGTATTTTCGGTTACAAATATTTCAAAAACATATTTCGAAAATATTCTTTTCAAATGATTTTACAAATAACCAAAAACCAGTTTGAAAACTGTTTTTACAAAAGATTTTTAAAAATATCTCCTGACAGAACTCCTAGCCGAGTTCGGCCCGAGTTCGGTCCGAACTCTGACCGAGTTCGGTCAGTTTGTATTCAAACTTCAGTTGCCTCCAAATCTGCGAGCAACGTCTATTTTGCGAGATATTTGCACCCGAACTCTGTCCGAGTTCTGCCCGAGTTCGGTTGGTGAAAACACCTATAAATAGAGAAGAACTTTTCACTTCAAATCATCAATTCATTCTTCATCTTCTCTTCTCTACTATTCAAGTGTTTTCTAAACGATCTAAGATTTTCAAATCTCACCTACACATCTCTTAGCCAAAAGCCAGTACTATCAAAGTTGATTTAGAGTCTTTTGGTTACTCAAGAGTTGTAAGAGGTCGTTCAAGTTTCAACAACTTTTCTGTTGTGGAGCTGGTCGTGCGCTCGCCACCAAGCACGGTGTTGTGAAGCCGGTCGTGCGCTTGTCACCAAGCACGGTGTTGTAAGAGATTGCAAGCTCTCAGTTAAAGCTTGTGCCATAGTGGATTAACATCGAGCAAGAGTACTCGAGACTGGATTAGTCCTCTCAGAGGGATACCAGTATACATCGCTGTGTCACTGAGTTTGATTCTCCTATCTTTATTTACTGTCTCTTACATATCTACCATAGTTTAATTTTTTAATTGGTGATTATATTTCCGCTGCACACACGCACTCTATTCACCCCCCCTTAGAGGTGCTCAACGATCCTACAATGGCAATTTGTGTGAAATACTTCTAACTCATTAGGGCTACCTTTGTGGCTTACCATTAATATTTTAACTCGTGTTTCCTCTAAAATGCTCCAAAAATAAACTTTCAAAAATAAACCACCAAAATTTATATTCATTCTAAGCCGTTCAAATTTATCATAAAATTTTTTAAATAACTTTCATAAATCTCAAGGTAATTTTTTTTTTCTCATGTTACTACTGACTTTTTGAAAATTTTACATTTCAGTTTAACTTTTGTACTCAAGAGTTCATAAATCATGAATCTATATAAAATATCCATAATTAATCATAACTTTAAAACTCTACAAAAATTTATAGTTCCCCAGATAAAATTTCTAGCGCATACAAAGCAAGCTCAAAATTTTAATGCACTCATCAATTATAACTTCTATTCATACTAAGTCATTCCAATATAATCACAACTTTTAAATGGTAACTTTATTTGATCAATCAAAACAACCTTATCACAGCATTAATATATTTTTATTTTATTTCAAAATTTGTGATATTAGCAATCCAACATTAACCAAGTTTTCGAATAATCTTACCCGTCATAAAATCATTTTTTATACGAAATTTGATATCCAAATTCACAAATTTTTAAAAAAAAACCAAAATCTAAATAGATTTGTAAATACTCAATCATAGGACACAATTTAAAATAAATAAAATTTTTAAAAATTGTTTGCATAACTTTCAAATATTTTAAACCAAAATTCACCATTATTACTTCCACTTAAAATTCAAAATTTACTAAACACGAAAATCGCAAGTTGTACAACTCCAATTTAAATAATTCCTACGGCCATTTTTAAAAAAAAAGCTAATATCATGTTCAAACCAAATTTATAACTGTTCAAAGGTGTATAACTATAATCCAATAAATCATAAACATCAAAACTCGAAAATCAAATAAATTTTATATTTGTTCAAAGATGTATATCTATCACCCAAAAATTATAAATATCACAACTCGAAAAGCAAATCAATTTTATACTTGTTCAAAGATGTATAACTATAACCCAATAAATCATAAATATTGAATCTCAAAAGCCAATCAATTTCTTAAATCAATGGTATAAAGAATCTAGCTATGTATTTTTTTTCCTTCCTGCAGTATCAATCCTATGGTGTTTACTATTTGGAAATCTCAAGATTAAAACTTTCCTTGGTAATATCCTACTTTATAACTTACTAATCATTAAATCACACTTTTTTTAAAAAAACCCCTTTAAACTCAATTAGAGTCTTAAATGTATTTCAATTGCCAATATAACCATTCTAGCCATGTGTTTGACCTATGAGCATATACTAGTGTAGTCATCTTCCTAGTTGACACTAAGCTCGAAAATAAGAATCAACGGTAGAAAGGAATCAAGCAAAGATGCAATTCAAGGAAGTCGAACGAGAGTTCAGAATTTGAAGCCAAGGGAAGTGGTCAAGCTGTATGGATGAGATTCCTAGATTCTAATCCTATGTTGCAGGCTCACATCGGTACAGTAACGTAACCGAAGTGACAAACTCGACCTGCATGGGTCACCACAAAAACATGTAACGCCCCAGTCCCAAAATACTTAGGACTAGGTACGTATCCATGCCAGCTGCATACATACGAAGCATACTCCAATATATGAAAATCTCGTATGAATACATAAGCTGTAAAATCTAGTAAACTAAGAGTAATCTAATCTCATCCACAAATGAAGGATAAAAGATATCATATAATCAACTGTACTAAGTCTTTGTACAATACGTTGGGCAGAGACAAATCCACTACCAACAAGTAAGGAAAAATATACATGAAAACGGAAATAATTCGGCAGGAGTAGCAAAGAAACCTAAGACACGTCATCTCCGAATGAATAGATAAGATCGCGACCTCGACTAGAACACCTGTAATTGTCACAACCCACACCCTAGAGTAAGGGCACGAGACGTGGGTATGTCCAGCCTACGCCGCAATGTCGGCGGTAGAACGCTGTCCTAGGTCAAACATCTAACAATATAAAAGTACCTGTACAGTATATACACTCCGAATGGAGGTGACATAACAATACAGTCTCAATCACATCTAAGGTAGAGCATGATAAAAGATAGATAGATAGATAGAACAGAATGAAAATCACAGAGAATACAATCCAGATAAAGTCTAAGATAACATCTCCATAACATCAGGTAAAACAACTCCCAGTATATATATACAATATTGTATCAATGAGAAGACAAAGTAAGAGTCTAAGCTAGCAACCTAAACTACTGGTGGTAGATCCTCTACTGCAAGTGGGTCCAAGTCACAAGTGATGTCTAAAGCTGCACCATAACGGGTAGACACCAGAGCCTCATCCTTCACGATAAAATTTTCAACAGGTCCAGTCAGGACATGAGCGAGTACAGTACATCTCAACAAATCATAACAGGTTAGAAAATATAAACATGCTAGAGAGTAAGATACAGGAAACTGAAGAACAACATGATGTAAAGAAGAGAGACTGTAAGTAAATAGCTACAATATATAGAACTATCAGTGACTAGTGATTCAGAGCACAAGATGGTTATGTAAACGGTACGATGTTGCACACGAGTAATCTAAAGAGGTTGCACACGAGTAATCTATTGGATTGATTACATAACCACTTCTACTCTCCCGCCCAATCAATACACAAGGATCTAGCCAAGTTATGTTATTGCACACGAAGTATAGTCGCACATGAAGATCATGTGTACACATGAATATACACGATTTCATACGATTTGCACACGAATGTCACGAATACAAGGAGTACACGATGCTCACGATAAAGTACACGAACATGAAATACTCGATGTATTCGCTAAGGGGATAACATCGCACGATAAGATCCATATAGTACTAATCCGTGTTTCCAACGTGTCAGCATCAAGTAAAGTAATCTAAAGCAGGAAATATAATCCTAAACAAGATATGAAATGATCAGAGAATGTACTCGCCTGTACCCTGAGTATCCGAAGAGAATCTACTGTCCGAGGAGTGATGTCTGTCTCCTATAGACAGTACAAGTCACTATAAGTCTAAAATAATATAACAGACTGCTACAATGCATCTACATAAAGTTTGGGTTCAAATTGGACCAAAGTCAACTCTAGTCAACTAGACTAGTCAAACTAGGTCAACTAGGTCAAGCCTAAGCCAAAAAAGTCTCACTAAGCCTAACCAGCCTATTCTAGCAAGCACACACCACATCTAGGCTATACAAGTCAACTGCACACCTATACTGGCATTCAAGCCATACCCATAGGCATAAGCCATAGGTATACAACATAGGCTATGTTACCTATAGTCCAAACCACATATTCACACATATACATATATTAATATTAATCTAATTTCATATAATCACCATTTACCTATAGCTATTTATATATATAATATATATATATATATATTATATTATATATTATATATATATATTATAAATAATATATATATATATATATATATATATATATATATATATATATATATATATTATATCTTTTGTATATATATATCTTTTTTTTATCTATATATATATATATATATATATATATATATATATATATAATATATATATATATATATAAAATATATATATAATATATATATACTAGCATATGTACACGTGTCTTGCACGTATTTTAATTTTTTAATTAGTTTATGAAGACTCTTTAGGAAGACCAAAGGGTAGTCTTCCTAATTACTAAGTTGTCATTATTAAAATTAATGAACTATTTTTAATTAGTATAAGTATGTAAGGGTATTTTCGGAATTTAAAAGTTTCACCATCTAAGTTTTCCTATATATAGTAGAATAGATATATCACATAGAGAAATATATATATACATACATATGTATAATAAGGTGATAGAGAGAGAAAACATGTGTGTGTGTGAGTGTTCCTGTGTGCGTGTCATGAGTGTTCCTGTGCACAGGAAAGTAGATAGGTGTTCATGTAGAGGACTTCAATGTGTATAAGTTTAAATGGGAAATTGGAATGTAGATACATGTGTGTAGAGCATGAGAGCATGTGTGTGTGTTAGAGTGAGGGGTTAGGTGTACTGTAATATTAAAACAGTGTGATACAATGGGAACTAGTTAACAGTATAGTGTCACATGTGATATTGGTGTGACATGAATATAGGAATGAAGAGTGTGTACTAGAGAACCAATCTCAGGTTTGGGATTCCAGGGAAATTCAATGACAGTTTATATACAACCCTATATTAGGAATAACATGGAATTTGAAATCAAACTCAGTTTTGATAAGG
This sequence comes from Iris pallida, assembly GCA_029216955.1. NCBI lineage: Eukaryota > Viridiplantae > Streptophyta > Magnoliopsida > Asparagales > Iridaceae > Iris > Iris pallida. The sequence goes on along the minus strand of JANAVB010021826.1, from coordinate 21,664 downwards.
AAATGAAAACATAAGACAGTTCAAGAATCCAACAGTTAACCAATATTGATAGTGTAATAAGTGAAATCAATTTGACAGTACAAACTTCTATTCCAAACCATATTTCGAATCCTATTCAACATGAAACCTAAATGACAGTTAACACCTTTCTAATAGTGATATTTACATGTATGTGGGTGTTGAACATTAGGTGGCATGCGTGAACCTATGAGGGTGTGATAGTGTACAGGAATATAGGAATCATGACAATGTATGTGTGTTTGTATGGTACTTGGCAGTTCAAAACAGTGAGCAATTTTAGATTTAAGTAATAGGAATCAATGACAGTTCACTTACACACACATATCTGAATCTAAACAGTGAACTAACACACAAGCAATGGATTAATCATGATAATTATCATTCAAACAGTTTTCAGAAAAATGAACCAAGTGACAGTTTATATATTTCAACCAATTTCGAATTTTCCTTTCTCCTACATCAATATAACCTAACATTCAACAATGTAATTACACAGAAAATGAATCTATCAGTGAATAACCACAATGTACATGGGTTTAACATAGTAAATTGGAACATCACATTCAGTTTAAGAGGGAAAACAAATCTGAATATAGTTTCAGTGCATAAAGTATCGGTCACAGTATTTCTTTACATATCGATTCATCATTCAAAACTGAAATCAAAACCAATGAGCCTAATACCAGTCAATAACCAACATGTAGTGATCTAATACACATGTGTAGATGATTTAATATGGAATTTAAACAGAAAAATTAGTTTAAAATAGGGAATCAAAATTCAGGAAGGAAGAACAGCACATGCGTATCAGTCCAATGGGGAATTCAAATTTCGAACACCAAAACATGTTAAAACACCAAAGTGAGGGTTGGTAATATATCCCACACTCGTGCATGTGTCAAGCAAGGTATTCGTGTCCAACCAAGTGGACACGAACGTGTCCAGCACTCACAGACACGTATATGTGCACTGCACAGCACGCAGCGTCGTACACGTGTGCACGCGTGTCTCGTGCGCGACACAGGCCACGTGGTGACATGTGGTATTTCGTACGCGTGCGCTAGGGGTAGGGCTACCACTAGGACCGCCTGTACAGTGACCACGATGCGTGTCGTGTCCGATCTACACGCGTATCAGACACGTCCCTGCGCGCGCAGCGACAGGCCGCGCGGCCAGTGCGGGGAGGATTTCTTCTCGCACACGCAACCAAATGCTCCCAAATTTTGGGAGCATGGTGACAGTCACTATCCCAACACTCACACAAAATTTGGCGTGTCCACGTGTCCTGTGTCGGGAGTTATCAACCCCGTGATGCAGGACACAGTGTACGTGTGTGCACAGCGTGTCCAATACGAATTTCTGACACAATAAGACACTAATATACCAGCACTCTTCACAAAAAATAACCTACACACCTAGATCTAGGACTCTATTCAAATAGATTTGCAAAATTTGCAAATCGAAATGGTTCGGACATTTCGTCGAACACTTAGCTATTGGTTTGATACGTGTCCGATAGTGACACGTAACCTAATGCAAATGACACAAAATTCCTACAGTAGCTAGGGGACACCTATTCCTAAGCCATCATGCAATAAAAATAGGATTAAATCACAATTTGAAGGTGGTTACGTATGTGTGTCAATCCTCCAAGAAAGCCCCAATAGAAAGATTCCAAATACCAACTCCAAAGCTCCAAATGAACCCAAAACTGAGATTAACCTCCAGAAATAATAAACATACAGAAATTAGGTCCTAATGCAAAAACTAGAATCAAAAAGGAATTAAAATGAATTTATGGGGATTTTTGGAAGGGGAAAAATACCTTTTCTTCAAAATTAGGTCAAGCTCTAAAAGAGGCAAGAACTCTTCAACAAGACATTAAATAGGGAGGGGCTCTCCTATGGCTGGTCATAAGTTCAATAATTAGGGTTAGGGTTTACAAAAATGGCCCATGGGCTTAAGTCATGATCAATTAAATCGTTACGCCATAAGTCATTTCATGAAACCACAAGTCATGACTTAAATTTACTAAACCAAATCCTCTCATTCTAAAACTAATTTAATGACTAAAAGAGTTAACTCAAGTTAGGCTAGGGTTACCATGGCTAGGGTTAGGTTCTAGGCTAGTCTACAAGTCTCAATAAGTCAAAGTCCAAACTAGGAATCCCAATCCAATATTTTAACCAATAATTCTAATAAGCCAAAATGACCAAATTACCCCTAGACTAAAAATGATAAATAAATATCCCTAATCACTTGGTTAGGCTCTAGGTCAGACAGTCTCTCGGGTTTCACTAGCAGCATCAAAATCACAGGTCATGACTTAAAACAGTATTTAAATGGTTTAAAAAATGATTAAAAATCACCAAAAATCATGATGTGAAATAAATATCAATAAATAATTATAATTACAAAATTTCAAAATTATTCTCATCTGGAAAACTGGGTGTTACAATCCTACCCACCTTAGAAAAATTTTGTCCTCGAAATTAAAATACGAAACTACACTGATGAGAAGGATAGATAATCATACCTCACGGTGCAAACAGATATGGGTATCGCCGTGCATCTCATCCTCCCGCTCCCAGGTAGACTCTCCTGGAGAATGATGCCTCCATGCGACGCGAACCAAGGGTATCACCTGGTTTCTCAGCACCTTCTCTCGGCGATCTAGAATCTCTACTGGCTACTCTGGATAACTGAGAGTAGGCCCTACCTCAATCTTTGAGTGATCAAGTACATGGCTAGGGTTAGCCACGCACCGTCTCAACTGTGATACGTGGAAGACGTTATGGACACCCCTAGTGCAGGTGGCAAGTCTAGCCTATAAGCCACATCACCGACCCTCCCGCTGATCACGAAAGGTCCGATGAAGCGCGGGCTAAGCTTCCCACCTCCACCAAAACGTATAGTACCACGAGTCGGAGATATCCACAGAAAAACTATGTCTCCAACCTAATCACAAGCAAGGTCTCAAGTTACTAAGTAATCAAACATGATCAAGAACACAACAACAACCTGCTTCTAATCCTATCTCCAGTCAACTAAGTCAAACATTTGACAATGGTCAACTACTGGTCAATAACTAGTCAATTTCTCAACATCCAAGTACTTGGTCATCAACTGGTCAACTTTTTAGGATTTCACCTATGCTAGCTATCTAGGTGTTGGCAACTAGAGATTAGCAAAAGAAAAGCTCTATAATAGGCTAGCTCTCAACTTTCCAATCCTATCAAGTCATCCATAACTAAGACCTATATTCTAAGCACACAATCCCAATACCATATATACATAAGCTCAAGAACAACAACCCTATACATATATCTTTGGTATATCATCTATATATATATGACTGATCAACCAAGGATTAAAGTAGACTAAACTTATAAGGGACTGAAACAAATGCTTAGAATTTAGGCTAAGGATGAATGGTCTGAATCATCAGTATAGGCAAAAGGGAATGATGCTAAGAAGACTGAATTTATAAGCTAAATGACAGAACATTTGGGTCTACTTGTATTGTCAAAGTGAAAGGAAACCTACATGGTGACTGAAACATGCCTCTAGATCAACCTGGCCTCTCCTCTATATCTGGCTGAACTAACTACATGTAGGACAGTGGTCTGAAAAAGTGAACCAAACTGGTGTACAGGGAATGCAATAGGCAGTATACCACAAATGAGTGCAGGCTACATACCAAATCAAAATACATTACATATATATACAAACTATATATATTAACCTCATCACCTCAACTCTACTCAAGGTCTAATAACACACCCTCCCTACCACATGCCTATCACTCCAAGAAGAGGTCAGATACTGCAGGGTGTGTTGGGACAGAACAGATGATCAAGGGAGAACCCTTATCAACAAACCACATTATATCCCCAATGAATACAACTGTCCTAAATGGACTGAACAACCCTGCCCAAAAAGGTTTTGTAGGGCAGTACAGCAGGTTATAATGAAGGTATTGTAAGGCTATCAAGTAAGGTAAAATGCTAAGAGATGCAGTAAACAACTTGTACAAGTATGATCCAAGGGAGCAGGGTATCTAGTGAAGGGTCTGCACACTGCCTATAAAGGTTGATCAAACATGACTGAACTCAACACAAAGATAACTTAACTAAAGTAGAAATTGGACCAATATAGGCTAACAACATGTCAATAATCCTATACAACAATGACCTATAGATACCAACCAAACCCGTATCCCATATGCCAATACCATCTGTAACCTATCTTTATATATAGACCTCTCAGTCTTAGGTAAAACTACAACTGTACTCAAGGACAGGCTCTGGTCATGGGTGCCTCACTGGAAAAAGGTAAGGGAAAATAATAACAATCATCAAGGCTGTAAGGCATACTAACATCCTATATGTAAACTGGTTGGTATTATAAATAACAGAAAAATCATCTACAATAGGTTACTATTCTAATACCAATGCTAACTATCATCTCTAGGGTGCAGACACTCTACAAGTCATCATATCATTACATTATGAAAGAACTACATATGAATAAGCTCTACAAAACTAAATATCCCTACTTCTAAGTTATTTGATGATGGAATACAATTTTATAACAACAGAAGGGTATGATAATCATATGCGTCTGTCCAAAATCATGTTGTTCAGAGTCTTCATCATGCTAGTGAGCAAGGCTACGATAATCACAGAGTCCTTGACTAAGGTACATACCTCTAGGTTCATGGTATTTAAAATTTTCGCATTGCCGCATGCGACGACGAAAACCTTAAATTCCTACACCCGAAAAATACGTCCAAAATCTGACTATATGTCCTTACTATGCCAACTAACACGACTATCGAAGATTCTAGATCCCATAACTGAGGTGACCTAGCCCATATGATTTTTTTTTGGAAGAAAACAAACATAACACAGGAACAATAGAACAAAATTGATCAGTCAACAAGGAACAGATGGAATCGAATTTCAAGATAGTTATAAGAGGCAATTGCGGAAATAGAATCGAGAAGAACGAAACTTGTAGCAAGATCTCCAATGGTCTATCATTATCGACTATCCTGACGATAGCTCGCCTCTGCTGGTTTTCCCTAGTCTGCTGCTGATGCTGTATGAACCGCTGCTGCTAAGAGAAATCGGAAATGACAGGAAAAGGTCTCTGTACAGACGAAGGTGCACCTCCAATGTAGCAGAAACGCCAACCTGAGTCGGCACAACAGGAGCTGCAGTCTCGAGGCCCTGATGAACAGGACGAGAGGTGGCCAGCCTCTCGATAGTATTCTCCAAACCGAAGCGATGAGATCGTGTCTCCATAACCATCATGAAGACAGATCAAACAAGAAGCAATTTTTGAGAATGAAACGAAAAATCAAGAAGGACAGTTTATTTAAGGGAAGACAATAGACAGCAAATTTAGATAAAAGAAATCTGATTAAGAGTTTTTCCTAGTGTGATTGAGTACCCTCAAAATATCCTAATCCTACTGCAGGCTATAATGATACTCTATTTCGAATACCACTACATAAACTCGACCTGCATGGGCCACCACTAAAAATGTGTCATGACCCACACCCTAGAGTAAGGGCACGAGACGTGGGTACGTCCAACCTACGCCGCAGTGTCGGCGGTAGAACGCTGTCCTAGGTCAAACATCTAACAATATAAAGATACCTGTACAGTATATACACTCCGAATGGAGGTGACATAGCAATACAGTCTCAATCACATCTAAGGTAGAGCATGAAAAGATAGATAGATAGAACAGAATGAAAATTACAGAGAATACAATCCAGATAAAGTCTAAGATAACATCTCCATAACATCGGATGAACAACTCGCAGTATAATATACAATAATGTATCAATGAGAAGACAAAGTAAGAGTCTAAGCTAGCAATCTAACTACTGGTGGTAGATCCTTTACTGCAAGTGGGTCCAAGTCACAAGTGATGTCTAAAGCTGCACCATAATGGGTAGACACCAGAGCTTCATCCTTTACTGTAAAATTTTTAACAGGTCCAGTCAGGATAGGAGCGAGTACAGTACATCTCAACAAATTATAACAGGTTAGGAAATATAAACATGCTAGAGAGTAAGATACAGAAAACTGAAGAACAACATGATGTAAAAGAGAGAGACTGTAAGTAAATAGCTACAATATATAGAGAACTATCAGTGACTAGTGATTCAGAGCACAAGATGGTTATAAACGGCACGATGTTGCACACGAGTAATCTAAAGAGGATGCACACGAGTAATCTACTGGATTGATTACATAACCACTTTACTCTCCCGCCCCAATCAATATACAAGGATCTAGCCAGTTATGTATTGCACATGAAGTATAGTCGCAAACGAAGATCATGTGAACACATAAAATACACGATTTCACACGATTTGCGTACGAATGTCACGAATACAAAGAGTACACGATGCTCACGATAAAGTACACGAATATGAAATTCCTGATGTATCCGCTAAGGGAATAACATCGCACGACAAGATCCATATAGTACTAATCCGTATTTCCAACATGTCAGTATCAAGTAAAGTAATCTAAAAAAGGAAATATAATCCTAAACAAGTATGAAATGATCAGAGAATGTACTCGCCTGTATCCTGAGTATCCGAAGAGAATCTACTGTCCGAGAAGTGGTGTCTGTCTTCTATAGAATAGTACAAGTCACTATAAGTCTAAAATAATTAACAGACTGCTACAATACATCTACATGAAGTTTGGGGTCAAATGGACCAAAGTCAACTCTCGGTCAACTCTAGTCAACTAGACTAGTCAAACTAGGTCAACTAGGTCAAGCCTAAGCCAAACAAGTCTCACTAAGCCTAACCAGCCTATTCTAGCAAGCACACACCACACTCTAGACTATACAAGTCAACTGCACACCTATACTGGCATTCAAGCCATACCCATAGGCAATAAGCCATATATATACACCATAGGCTATGTTACCTATAGTCCAAACCACATATTCACACATATACATATTAATATTAATCTAATTTCATATAATAACACACATTTACCTATAGCTATAGAATTATATATATATCACATAGATATATTTATATATATCTATATATATGTATATAAGGTGTATAGAGAGTGAAAAACATGTATGTGTGAGAGTGTTCCTGTGTGTGTGTGTGTCATGAGTGTTCCTGTGCACAGGAAGAGATAGGTGTTCATGTAGAGGACTACAATGTGTATAAGTTTTAATGGGAAATAGGAATGTAGATACATGTGTGTGTAGAGCATAAGAGCATGTGTGTTGTTAGAGTGAGGGGTTAGGTGTACTGTAATATTAAAACAGTGTGATACAATGGAAACTAGTTAGCAGTGTATGTCACATGTGATATCGGTATGACAGGAATATAGGAATGAAGAGTGTGTACTAGATAACCAATCTCAGGTTTGGGTTTCCAGGAAAATTCAATGACAGTTTATATACAACCCTTTTTTAGGAATAACATGGAATTTGAAATCAAACTCAGTTTTGATAAGGAAATGAAAACATAAACAGATCAAGAATCCAACAGTTAACCCAATATGACAGTGTAATAAGTGAAATCAATTTGACAGTACAAACTTCTATTCCAAACCATATTTCGAATCCCATTCAACAATGAAACCTAAATGACAGTTAACACCTTTCTAATAGTGATATTTACATGTGTGTGGGTGTTGAACATTAGGTGGCATGCGTGAACCTATGAGGTGTAATAGTGTACAGGAATATAGGAATCAATCATGACAATGTATGTGTTTTGTGTATGGTACTTTGCAGTTCAAAACAGTCAGCAATTTTAGATTTAAGTAATAGGAATCAATGACAGTTCACTTACACACACATATCTGAATCTAAACAGTGAACTAACACACAAGCAATGGATTAATCATGACAATTATCATTTAAACATTTTCAGAAAAATGAACCAAGTGACAGATTATATTTCAACCAATTTCGAATTTCCCTTTCTCCTACATCAATATAACCTAACATTCAACAATGTAATTACACAGGAAATGAATCTATCAGTGAATAACCACAATGTACATGGGTTTAACATAGTAAATTGGAACATCATATTCAGTTTAAGAGGAAAACAAATCTGAATATAGTTTCAGTGCATAAAGTATCGGTCATAGTATTTCTTTACATATCGATTCATCATTCAAAACTGAAACAAACCATGAGCCTAATACCAGTCAAAACCACATGTAGTGATCTAATACACATGTGTAGATGATTTATAGAATTTAAATAGGAAAATAAGTTTAAAATAGGGAATCAAAATTCAGGAAGGAAGAACAACATATGCGTATCAGTCCAATGGGGAATTCAAATTTTCGAACACCAAACATGTTAAAACACTAAAGTGAGGGTTGGTAATATCCCACACTCGTGCACGTGTCAATCAAGGTATTCGTGTCCAACCAAATGGACACGAACATGTCCAGCACTCACAGACACGTATATGTGCAGTGCACAGCACGCAGCGTCATGCACGTGTGCACGCTGTCTCGCACGCGACCCAGGCCACGTGGTGACACTGGCCTTGCGTACAAGTGCGCCAGGTTAGGGCTACCCCTAGGACCGCCTGCACAGTGACCATGACGTGTCGTGTCCGATCTACACGCGTCCCTGCGCGCGCAGCGACAGGCCCCACGCCCAGTGCGGGGAGGATTTCTCCTCGCACACGTAACCAAATGCTCCCAAATTTGGGAGCATGGTGACAGTCACTGCCCCAACACTCACACAATATTTGGCGTATCCACATGTCCTGTGCGGGAGTTGTCAACCCCGTGATGCAGGACACAGTGTACATGTGTGCACAGCATGTCCAACACGATTTCTGACACAATAAGACCTAAAATACCAGACACTCTTCACAGAAAATAACCTACACACCTAGATCTAGGACTCTATTCAAATAGATTTCCAAAATTTGCAAATCGAAATGGTTCGAGCATTTCGTCGAACACTTAGCTATAGGTTTGATACGTGTCCGATACGGACACGTAACCTAATGCAAATGACACGAAATTCCTACAGTAGCTAGGGGACACCTATTCCTAAGCTATCATGCAATAAAAACAGGATTAAATCATAATTTGAGGGTGGTTACCTATTGTGTCAATCCTCCAAGAAAGCCCCAATGGAAGATTCTAAATACCAACTCCAAAGCTCCAAATGAACCCAAAACTGAGATTAACCTCCAGAAATAATAAACATACAGAAATTAGGTCCTAATGCAAAAGACTAGGATCAAAAAGGAATTAAAATGAATTATGGGGATTTTTGGAAGGGAAAAAATATATTTTCTTCAAAATTAGGTCAAGCTCTAAAAGAGGCAAGAACTCTTCAACAAGACATTAAATAGGGAGGGGCTCTCCTATGTCTGGTCATAAGTTCAATAATTAGGTTAGGGTTTACTAAAATGGCCCATGGGCTTAAGTCATGATCAATTAAATCGTTACGCCATAAGTCATTTCATGAAACCACAAGTCATGACTTAAATTCACTAAACCAAATCCTCTCATTCTAAAACTAATCTCTAATGACTAAAATGAGTTAACTCAAGTTAGGCTAGGGTTACCATGGCTAGGGTTAGGTTCTAGGCTAGTCTACAAGTCTTAATAAGTCAAAGTCCAAACTAGGAATCCCAATCCAATATTTAACCAATAATTCTAATAAGCGAAAATGATCAAATTACCCCTAGACTAAAAATGATAAATAATATCCCTAATCACTTGGTTAGGCTCTAGGTCAGACAGTCTCTCGGGTTTCACTAGCAGCACATCAAATCATAGTCATGACTTAAAACAGTTTTTAAATAGTTTAAAAATGAATAAAATCACCAAAAATCTTGATGTAAAATAAATATCAAAAATAATATTATAATTACAAAATTTCAAAATTATCCTCATCTGGAAAACTGGGTGTTACAGTAATATTACAGAAGCACACACCTGGAGAGATAACCAGGTTCTCAGAGGGACGTAACAAGACACATAATATCATGCCAATAAACTGAAAAATGAAAGCTCAACAGAAAAGTATGCACGAGTAAAGGTTTCTAACCATTCTATATGGAATGCACTTTAGAAGACAACGTTCTACGCAGGAGCTTAGGTGTTCAGCATAGATGGAGAGAGAGTGGTAGTAGGTAGCGCTCATAAGAGACACTATCGACTATGGGCAAAAAGTAGCTCTCATACGAGAATATCGGTCCCGGGGCTGTAAGTAGCGCTCATCCGAGACACTATCGACCCAAATCTATGTGTGTACTGAACATGTAGCCCCTATGCTAATAACTATCTCCTTCCTCCCCATGATTCCTCCCTATGATACTATACATGCGTCGTCTCCACGACACTGTTTAATCCTTAATAACTGCCAAGTCTTCTACACAAATCTATTAGCAGTTATGTCCTAACGCACGGCCTATACGTACCGATGTACGGTCGATACGGAAGTTCGAAGCTATATGCGACTCACAACTCACACACCCGTGATACATCGTGACAGTTTATGAGATGCTCTAAACATTTGGTAGTCTCTTAACTCTATGCCAATTACATAAAGTATAATAATTTGCATCTACATATAGTTTTGAAAAAACAACATTTTATTTACTAAAATAAAAAAGCATGCATGATATTGAACAAGAAATTTAAACAGTAAAGGCAAGGTGTCTTGCCTGAGGTTATGTGCAAAAGAGAATAATCCAGTAGTTCGAACCTGTAAATAAACAAAGCAAGAAAAGCCAAATCCTGCAGATGACTCCGGATGCTGCAACAAACATCACGAACGAGTTTGGAATATAAGATATGCCTAGGAAACGTCTGTCCAAAAGTTAAATTCTGGAACAGGGGCAAAATCATAATTTTGGGTCAAAACGATGTCCGCCGTTGGACCCGCTTTGTACCGAAATACGTGCCAGAACCTACGGTCTCTAAAGTTGTCAAACTATATTCTACGGATTTGTTTTGATGAGACAAACCCAACGATATGTCAAATTTTGGGTTTCTGTGGGTTGTGCACAAAATCGCCCGTTGAGTGGGATTGTGGGCCCGCCAAAATAGCGTCCCGATCAACTTTCTCAGAATTGAACCAAACTTGGCTCACAGGACCAGAAAAATTTCGAGTCCAATGGCGCATGTTTCGTCGCAATTTGATGAGTGTACACGAAGTTGTGACTTAATTTACAAAGGGTCGATACGGGGGTATGTCGACGGATACGCACTGGTTTCGTCGCGCACATGCAACAAAATCAGGTTTTGTCAGTTCCCACACGTCGACAACATCCATACGCGCCTTTCAATGTGTATAGTGCGCGACCACGTCGCCCGGTTTGTCGGGACAGACGCCGTATCGGAATATTTTTTGAATTTTCGAAAACAGAATTTATAATTTTTCTTGAAATTTTAACGTGTAACTTTCTACATACTAGATGAAAAGTGAATTCAGAAGGTGCGTTACAATCTCGGTTATATTGTCTTTGACAGTCTTTAATTAGTTTCTACAAAATCTTAAAGTACAGAATGAAAAGTGGCCGACAAGTTGATATTTCAAAACAGTTTTTAATATTCCAGAAAGGTGGTTTTTCTCCAACTTCGCGTCGATTTTTCGAGCAAGTTGGATGGCCATGTCGAATCCCCTAGGGGATCTCGAAAGTGTCATGAGGCTTTCTACACGAATTTACGGATCTAAAAGTGGATTTGAATTGAAGGAGAAATCGCATGGTGAAGGTGCTTACCTTAATGTTAAAAAACTGTTGGTTGTTGTTGTTGCCGCTGTCGTCGCGATCGCGGGGTCGGCTGCGGCTGCTGGCCTGCTCGCCGAAGAGAGGTACGGGACAGCGGTGAGAGGAGGAAGGAAAAAAGGAGAGTGGGGAGGAGAATAATTAGGATTAGGGTTTTATAACATGTTATATGTATGTTACATATATATATATTTCGGCCCAACTATTGCTAAGGCTGCTGCTTGCTAATATGGGCGGCCAAGCATAGCTGCTGCGCTGTGTGTGGTCGGTTCCCATATGTGGGCCGGCCACACTTTGTGTTTTTTTATTTTATTTTTTTTATTTTTCTTTGCTTTATCTTTTCTTTTCTTAACTAAAACTTCAATATATATATATATATTATATATTATATATATATATATTATATATATATATATATATTATTATACACCAAAAGTCTATTTAAAATCCAAATACCATTTAAAAGTCAACTATCCAATTATTTATATATTTGAGCATATATTTAAATATATTTACGTATCTATATATTTTTAATGGCAAGAAGATCCCCATTAACTAAATAAAGAATTAATTCTCAAAATTATTAATAAAAATTAAAGTAATAAAATAATCTAATAATAATTTTTGGGTGGACATATATTACACCTCTTATCCGGGTCCAAAAATTTGTACAATATTGCACGATATTTTAGTAATAAAATACCAATAATAGTACGAATAGTTAATTAAAAATTACACATAAAATTCTAAAATAATTTAGAAAATATTTGTATATACATAAAATATGCCTACATGGCCACATTTGGTCACACTACTTGCTTACATGGGCTTAAATTGGTTCGGGCCCAATTCGGACTGGTTTGGACAAATCGGGTCATCTTAAATCATTAATAAAATAATATCTAAATAAAATATTTTAAATGCATTATTTCACAACTCGGCCTGGTTTTCCTAGTTCGGACAGAACTATGGCTAGGCCTCCCACGACATGGCTAATATATTGGTCAAAGCACACTGCTACATCTTTCGTGCCAAAATTCATGGTCGCTTTGTGCTCCAAACACAACAATGGCTAAGGTCATTTTTAATAATTAATAAAAACCATAAATTGTATAAATTAAATTTGAAGTCTAATAAAATAATAAAAAATAATTAAAAAAAATAGGGGTTTTACAAGTACAACACAGAAGACCTAGTCAAAGGTGCCAGTTGTTGAGTTGCGCCTATGCGCAGCCTGGCTAGTTGGCGCCACTTGATCAACTCTTATTTTAAAGTAGGGTGACATGGCGCACAGCCACCAACTTTGCAGAGCGTGTCTACTATACTGCTCATGACCATGCGCATCTCAATCAAAGGATGCCACGCATCTACAGCAGTTGGTGCAACCTCTCATGCAGGTTGCTACATTGTGCCACGTACAACCTGATGATTCGCGCAAGGTGATCAAACAGTGTTCAGAACAGAGTGACGTGGCGCGCAAGCCACTAACTTCGCAGATTGTGCCCACTACACTGCCCACGACCACATGTATCTCAATCAAACTATGCCACGCATCCACAACAGTTAGTGCAATCGTTCGTGCAAGTGAACAAGAGGCGCACAACCTGAAGCACGCGCAACCCAGAATACTGATAAACAGTTATTTCAAGAACTCTATAAATAGAGTTTCAAATGAATCTCAAATCATCAAGAATGATCATAATCTCCTGCAAAAGTGCTGTTGCATCCTCCAGAGGCTCGTGTCTTCGATATCACATCATCCAAGGGATAAAGTGATCGTCTTCAGATCAGATTCCTATAGTTGTACTTTTCCAGAAATTAATTGTACTATTGTACTCTTTTCTAAGTTTGTAATAAAGACTTTTTGTTCTTGCAAACAAAATGACGACTCTGCTGGGGACGACTTTCTCCTCCGACGAGAAAATGACAAGTCAATGTGATACCTCGTCATCAACAAGACGCAAAAGATTCTGGTTGTTCAAGTCGACCAGACAGCCTACGAGGCCATGATCAATGCGAGGGGTGCCAAGCGTACTGCTGCCGCTGTTTAGAGCAAGACGCGCTCTGTTTGGACTCCTAAGTCCTCGACGACACAATCCCCTGCCTCTGCGCAACTTGTGCCTATCACTGCCTTGGCGCAATCTAAGGGAGACAGTCTTTTGGCTAATCCCTTCGCTTGTCCGATTCTAAAATCGAAGGAGACTTTGTCTCGATACACTGCTATCCAAAACAAGGAAAAGTGCTCTTTGGCGTTTTCTCCCTGGCGCAACCTGCACCTGTTCTTGTTTCTGCGCAACTTGCGTCCATCACTACTTTGGCACAACCTAAGGAAAACAGTCTTTTGGCTAACCCCTCTACTTCTTCGACTCTGAAATTGAAGGAGACTTCGTCTCGACACATTGCTGGACAAAACAAAGGAAAGCACCCTTTGGCCTTTTCCTCCCTGATACAACCTGTGCATGTTCCTGCTCCGGCTCAACTTGCGCATGTTCATGCTCTGGCGCAACCTGTACATACTTTCGCACTAGCACAACGTAAAAAGAAACACTGTTTAGTGGCTCCCTCTTTACCACGAAACCAGAAGTTTAGTGAGAAATCACTAAATCAAGGAAAATGCTCTTTAGCTTTTCCTCATTCTGCTCGAGTCGTTGACTGGATAGAAAGTACTGCTAATTCAGATAGGAATTATGTTATCCTTAACATAGACAACCAAATCTCTGTCGGGAAGATGGGTTCTATTCAGAATAAATTTTCCATGTAAAAGTGTATTATGCCTACTCCAAAGAGGTCAGGACAGGATCTACCAACCCTATGTATTTCAAGATCCCGACAAGGCAAAGTGCTAGTATCACAAGTAGATACACAAGTAGCTCACCTATCAGACTTGCGCACCTATATCAACAGGTGCCAATTAGGGTCAACCTCGAGAAATCACAAGATGTATCAAGCGCAACCTGCACCAGTTGCTAACTTACGCCAGAGGAAGAATTCTGAGGTAAAAAATCCTGAGACTTATTGTAACCAGCTTAGCACGTCCTTGTGCACTTAAGGTACGGGACACCTCAAGAACAGGAACCATGTTCCGAATATCGTCAAGGACTACATTCTTGTAACTTCTTTTCTTCCTGTTAGTGACCTCCGTGAACTCTTAATACAGAAGCGGAAGGTTGTAAATCCATTCCGTCCAGCGGTGGACCAATAGCATCATTGTAATCACCACATGAAGTTGTCATCAAATATTGCTGTCAGTCAGCCAAGCGGTCCGTCTTTGACCGTTTGAATTATGTTCAGACTCCTGAACCAATCATAGTGGACGAAGATGAATTACTCTATGCTCCTGTCAACATGGCATCTCGAAGCACTAGGGGTAGAAAACGTCAAAGACGTAATGCATCCGCAATCCCAGTCAATAGTACTTAGATCGAATCCATGAATCCGGTAAAGGAGTATACCAATATACTAGATCAAGAAGCCAGAAATAATCGGTCAAAGGAACCTTCCTTCCGACTAAGACACAATCGGTCAAAGGAATCTTCTTGATTCTAACCAAGATTCCTTCAGTCAAAAAGACATCCCTATCACTTATTCTGGGGGTAGTTCTTTATATGACTTTGATGCTGACAGTGAAAGTTCTGAAAGAACCATCCTTTCTACGAGCTCGTCTTCAAAGGCTAGAGAAGTGAATGCTTATCCATCACAGAAGATCAAAACTTTCAGTTCTAACAGTCAAGAGCAGAGAATTGCTGCTGGAGGCTAGTTTGAAGAACATGGCTGAGATAATGACAGGCATGCATGTTGTGATTATGGCACAACATACAGTTCCACCGATCGCGAATCTGATTCCGACTTAGGAACCTATAACAACATTAGTTTCCATCAATATTGATCTGGGGGTACAGTCCTCTCACACCGCTTCCATTCCTGTGCGGGCTATTCCAAGTCAATTTGGTGCCGGGGGTGGAAGATACCAATGGAAGATACCAATAAGGTACCCCCTCCTAACATATCAAATCAATCCACTTCTCCACAATCAATGGAAGATACCAATGAGGCCGTAAAACATCTACGTCCTCAATTTGAAGCTTTCAAACAGAAGGATGGCCTGCAGAAGCTTGGGATTAAATAGCCCTATCCTATAGAATGGAAGAAAGTCCAATTTCCTCATAAATACAAACCCCCTACTATTATGTTGTTTGATGGCCGCACGTCTCCAAGTTAATACCTCAATCACTTTGAAGTAATGACTGATCAACTTCAACCAAATGATGCTCTTCTTACTAGAGTATTTATCGGGTGTTTAGCTGGTGTAGCGTATGATTGGTATCATAGTTTACCAGATGGTTGTATAACCTCTTTCGCTGGCTTCGAATAAATATTCTTGGAACGATTTTATGAGGGAACCAACGACATGACTATGTCTGCTCTCATCAAAATCAAACAACGACATAATGAAACTACTGAACGTTTCATTGAACGATTCCACCGTAAAGCACTCAAAATGCCTCTTGGAACCCCAGATGCTTTGACTATACACACTTGTAAATCAAACTTGTTGCCTATAATCAGCATGTGGATAAGATCAACACAATTCCAGGATTAGCCTTCCTTCATAGTGAACGCCAAAGTAGTAGAAGAGAGCGTTGACAAGTTCAAGCAATTAGGTATTTAAATGCCTAATCTTGACAAAGTTGAAAATGCTACACCAAATAATAGTGGCCGCCAGAACAATCGCAAGAGCAAGGAGACTTTGGCCATTAATCTCAAAGATAAAGAAGCCCTAGCCATCAATGTAAATCAGCCAACATCTTGTCCAACAGCACCACCACAATGGGCACCACGTCCAAAAGAAGAATACTCTTTTGATGAAGATGATATCATGAGTATCTTTGATTATCTCATCAAGAGCAATAAACTTTAACTGCCAGAACCAAAACGGCCAGAGGAAGTTGGTAAGACTGACCATCCTAAATATTTGTTTACCACAGGTTCGTTGGACATCCAACTCGAGCGCGCTATGTGCTCAAGGGTAAAATTCAGGAGATGGTCAATTCTGGCGCAATCACTCTCCAACAAGACGAGAAAACTGTAATGGCTAATGTCGTCTCTTTACAGTTTAGATATTTTCCAGCTCAACTTGTGCAGGACGGTGTTATCCCTATCTCGAAAACTACTCTGGAGATTATTAATCTTCCACCTTCACGAACTGATGGTCTTTTTTCTCTGTCTACTGATAAAGGGGAAATTATATGGATCCATCCAGATTTAGTGACGGACTTCGAAACACCATCTTCTTCCACCAAATCTAAGAAGACTATTAAAAATAAATCATGTCATATGATTTCATTTGGTGAACATTGTCTTCCACCTCTAACTGCTACCTTCATCTCGGCAGCAGATAATCCTTCTTCTTCCCCTGCTGAGATAACATTGTCAAAATCAGAAGCCAAATACCAACCAGCTTTCCATCTGTATAGTCCACAGTCTCGTGAACTAATGACGAAAATGGGATATGATCTACAAAAAGCCTCTGGTTTGAACCATGGAAAGAGATCTCCTGTACCTCTTTCCTTGTGTCTTTATCACCAATCTCGAGTTAGTTTGTGTTATTGGACAAACTATCCATCCTGCCAAAAGAAATCTTTCAGAAACAAGATCTAGGCAAAGAGTTGCAATATGGTGTTCTTTGAGCCTGTATCCAATGAAGAAGTCTTAATTGGTACCAGGTCTGGGAAACCTTACCTAAGAGACTATTCAAACGGTCAAAAAAACCCTACTCCAGCTCTGGAGGCTCCTCAAGCACCATCTTCTCCTGCTGTCAAAGTTCCATCAGCTTTATCACCTCTAATAGAGCCAACTCTTTCCAAACCGACGACAGTCGACAAAGGAAAAGCCTCTCCGTTTTGATAAAGTATTAAAGAATACTCCAAATTTGGGAGTTGAGAAGCCGTATAACTTTGATATACTGGCTCAGCTGGCTAATACCTCGGTAAGATTGTCAATTTTTGAGCTACTCCGTCTTTTGAAGAAAACTCAAGAAATACTGAGTGACGCTTTGATGTAAGCTGATACTTGTCTGGCACTTCTCAAGAAGCCAGAGAAAGAGCCTATAACATGCCTTCATTGTCATAGTGTGATGGAGCTAATGCCGAACATCACCTTTACACAAGATGATATGCTGTTGGAAGATAATCGTCATGACCGACCCCTCTACTTGGGATATGTCGATACCATGAAGGTTGATCGCATTTTGATCGATCCTGGGTCTGCACTTAGCGTCATGCCAAAGACTTTACTAGATGCAACAACCATCACGACAATCTTGGGATTCAATTCTGGAAGAAGTGAACCTTTGGGAAAGATCCGCCTGAAAGTTCAAATAGGCAATCTTCGTAGAAAGGTTACTTTCTACGTGATCGATAATTATGTCTCTTATAATGCTTTGTTGGAAAGACCCTTTCTGAATGAGCATAATATTGTACCATCCACTTTACGTCAATGCTTCAAATATGTGGACATCAATGGAGAAGTCCAAAAGGAAATAGCCGACCTAAATCATTTCAAGGGCATTGAAGCATATTTTACGGACTCTCGGATGTACAAGGAGGAGTTCATGAAAGCTGTATTGGGGATGGATAGTGAGGAAGATCAGAAACATACTTCAAAAGATATTCTCATGATCCCCGTCAAAGGATGTGCTACTCACCCTCTTCTTCTCAGACATTGACTATACATCTTTTCTCTCATAACAAACAGTCTCTTGCATTAGAAAGGGAACAAAGGGAGCTCACCTCTTCTGAGCCTCTTGTTATCGACCTTCGTCGTAACAAACCTTCGCCTTCCCCTTCTCCTTCTCCTCCTATGGTTATCAACCTTACTCAGCCTTCTGTTAAGGCTAAGAATCATGTTGTAAATGATGATGTCCAATCAATAAAGTAGCATCTCCTTTATAATATACTGATGTTCTTTATTATACTCAATATTATTTAAAATGTTAGATAACTTTAAACCACTTACCATAGGAGCAGTTGAAGCTTCCCAAAACGAAGTATTGCTCGAGCCAATACATGACTCCTTCTTCTTAGTTCCTTCTATGAAGAAAGATGAACTTTCTATACTATTTTAGTAAAGGAATGGAACAGAAGATCACGCCCGATAGTGAAGAAGAAAATTACGATAATAGAAGACTTCAAGTACGTCGTTATAGTCAGCAATCAAAAGATATCATTCAAAAGATGGTCTATAATTTTAAAGCTGGTCTCAATGGCGACAAAGGAAGGTGAACTCGTATTCGTATTCCTGCTCCGAAAGGAAAATTACAACAATACTACAGCAAAACGAAGCAGGGATTAGGTTATTCTTCACCAATTCCAACTCCAGAAGCTTCGGAATCCGATGAAGAAGAACGATCTAACTCTTCCGATTCTGTCTTATGGGATTCAGACACCAGTTTAGGGCACGTCCATCGAGTGACTCTATCTTCCAATATGGTAACTGTCGAGTTCTCGGAAGATGACAGAGACTTTGTCGAAGCCTCTGAATCTGATCCTTGGGCACAAAGGAAGGATACTCAATGGGAACTTCACTTTGAGGAACGTGAGCCACCTACTGAAGATCAGTTGGTTCAAGTCAAAGTTGGAGATGAAACTTCCCCAAAACCGATATTTGTCAGCAAAAGCCTCCCTGAAGCGGATAAATAGGATTTGATCAAACTCATTAGGGAATACATTGATGTATTCGCTTGGAGCTATGAAGACATGCCGGGATTGGATTCTCAGATCGCTACCCACAAGCTCAATATTCTGTCGAATGCGAAGCCAGTCAAACAGCAACAACGTCAGTTTTGACCCGACATGATGGATGCCATAGAAGCTGAAGTCAAGAAACTCATCGCCTGCGGTTTCGTCAGAGAAGAACAACATCCAGACTGGGTGGCTAATGTTGTTCCAGTTTTGAAGAAAATAAAGAAAGTCCGGGTCTGCATCGACTTCAGAGACCTTAATGAAACTTGTCCCAAAGATGAATTCCTTCTTCCAATCACTGATGTCATGATCGACAATACTTGCAGATTTGAACATATGTCCATTATGGAGGGATTCTCAGAATATAATCAATCAAGATACATGTAGAAGATGCGAAACATACATCTTTTTGCACTCCTCTTGGAGTCTATTGCTACACTATCGTGCCATTTGGTCTTAAGAACGATAGTATAACTTATCAGCGGGCCATGAGTACCATCTTTCCTAATTATTTACGAAAGACTGTTGAATGTTATGTTGATATTGCTGTCAAAAGTCGTCTAAAAGAAGACCACATTTAAGACTTGAGAACTATTTTCAATCTAATACGCCAGCATCAACTCAAGATGAATCCCACCAAATCATTCCTGGGAGTCTCTAGTGGCAAATTTCTTGGATTCGTTATTACCTCTAAAGGTATACATGTTGACCCTGAGAAAGTCAAAGCCATTCAAGAGATGCATCCTCCAAGCAACCTAAAAAGGTTACGAGGATTCCAGGGACGACTTGCGTATATCAGGAGATTCATTTCAAATCTCTTCGGACGCTGTTGACCGTTCACTCAACTCATGAAAAAAGGTGTGTCTTTTATTTGGACTGAAGAATGTCAACAAGCATTTGAAGACATAAAGCGGTACTTGATGGACCCTCCAGTTCTAGTACCTCCAGTCTCAGGAATACCCTTCCTGATGTATGTTCGAGCAATGGACCATTCCTTAGGTACTTTATTAGCTCAAGAGAATAAGGAAGGTCATGAACAGGTTCTCTATTACCTTAGCCGTACAATGATTAGAGCTGAGAAACGATACCTCTAGTAGAAAAAGAATGTCTAGCTTTGATATTTGCTGTTTAAAAGATGAGACATTATATCACTGGCCAAACTATTCATGTTATTTCTAGAGTTAACCCTCTCCGGGTCCTGATGAAAAAGCCCAGTACAATCAATTTTAGGCTTGCAACATGGGCTATATGTTAGCACAATATGATATGGTTTATGTTTCTCAAAAGTCTGTTAAAGGTCAATCCCTAGCTGACTTTCTGGCAGCTCATCCAATTCCCGAAACGTCTAAACTCTATGACGAGATTCCAGACGAAACTTTGGAGTCCAATATGATTTCAGAAGAAATTCTTACATGGCGTCTATTCTTTGATGGTGCATCCAGAATCGGACCAAAAGGTACAATTGTTGCTCGAGTCGAAATCGTCCTCGTCTCACCAGAAGGGTTAGCTATTCAAAGATCTTATTCTTTAGATGAGTCGTGTTCCAATAATGTGGCTGAATACAACGCTCTGCTTATTGATCTCTAATTGGCTAAACAATTAAATTTGAGTATCTTGAAGTTTACGGAGACTCCAAACTGATTGTCAATCAAGTTAGAGGCACATACGAAGTTCGACATCAAGATCTGGTCCCATATCATGATACGGCGATCAGGATAGCTACTTCATTCAAAGGCTTCTTCATCGAGCATGTACGTCGAGCATGTAATATGGAAGCTGATATACTCGCTAATCTTGCAGCAGTATTAGCAATTCCAGTAAGAAGGCAACAAATGATTGTTACTAATATAGAGTTATTTTGTGTCGGAATAACTTAAATATTGAAGTTAACAACTCAAACATAGAATTAACAATTCAGTTGAAATTTGTACCATCAGTGAAGACTGGGAGGACTCCTTTTATAGACTTCGTGGTCCATAATACCTACCCAAAGATCCTAAGGAGGCTACAACAATTCGTCGACGGTCCTCAGATTTTATTATATTATGCTACAAAGACACTCTACCGACGAATGTTTGACGGTTTACTCCTACCTGTCTTTACGAAAGAAGAAGCAAACAAATAC
>JANAVB010021824.1:35000-84623 GCA_029216955.1 Iris pallida | reverse complement strand
CGCCTTGACTCGATATAAATCGATTCCCACGGTCGGGACGTGATGCCGTACAAGTCTTTAATGGACTTGCACAAGACAAGGATGTGCAATTGGAAATTCCTTTTTGACTCGATACGTTGAAATTAAACAGTGCAGAGAGTTGAAGACATAGCATAGGAAGAAATTTAGCTTTCATTCACAAGCTTGCAAAGTATGTGCAAGGTCATTTTTACATTACATATGCCGTTACGGCTATATCTTGAAACACAAAAGAAAAACTTTCGACAAGCTTGCCCTGAAATAATTCTTGTCGTTCCATACATTCACGCCCCTTTATTCATTTGAACAAAGCCTTCGATCTGAGTTGGGCTTCAAAATACTTTAAAATACTTCAAAATAGGAGAGCTTTGTGCCGACTTCTGTTCTTCAGCTTCAGGTCTAGTCTCGAGCTCCCGCAGCGCGCTCGTTACCTGGGGAATTGGGGGTTAGCACACTTGCTAGTGGATGGGACGAACCCACTTGTCTAAACCGACACTGCTTATTAAGGATTCTAGCATACGAAGTGATCTTTCTATTTAGAACTATATGAATTGCAGTTCATATCGAGGGCACATTTTAAATGATAACACATAACCAATTTAAAGGCATTCTTACCAAGGCCGTGCTCCTTTCCTGCACAAAATATACATGATACTTACCACCTGCACAAGACAATAGGTGAGCATGCAATCTATCCTATATGCGGTCATTGGTGATATCGACACCATGAAGGACGATTACGTATCCTTGTGACGCGCCCTCCAGCCCAGGTAGCGAGCCTAACTAGAGGTCTCTCAATGCCTCGCGCCGAAGCACGATTTTCATAATTTTCTCCTAGGCCGATTCGGTCCCAGGGCCCCGGGTACCGTCTCGAGGAAAGCTCATCTTGTGCACAAGTCGTCCTTGACGATACGAATGTATGAACAGTTTAATATGTATGAAGTAAATTGCATAGCGTAACCATTATCAAGTCACATAATCATTCCTACTCGTACAAGGGTCCTTTTCCCCGAAATCGTACGTTCTGATTTAGCATCCCGTAGGCACCAAATTCTCCGAGGCATGATGTACCGCAACCAAGGTTTTCATCGTTGTGTTTTGTATGGTATGAAATATATTCTATCTCTTTCTTGGAACTTTATCTTTTCTCTACTTAGTGTAAACCTATCGATTCAGAGTTAACTTCTCTAGGTTGATATATTATCCCGAGCTCTTGATCTTAGTGGCAAGCATACATCCCGTTAGCATCATCGATTTGAACGTTGAACTTTAAGAATTTAGTTGGCGGGAAGGAGTAGAAAAGAAGGGGCCGAAGAACCACCCACCTAAGGAGATTGTGCCGAGAGTAGGAGAACGCTTCACGACGGTCAAGCGTCAGTTACACGAACTCCTGCAATGGCACGAGCATCGAATTAGAACCCTTTCTTCAATCCTTCCTTCGAAATTCCCAAAGACACATTCAGAAATTGACGCGAAAGCACACTATCAAATCCACGCAATAATTCGTTCAGAAAGACAAGAAAACCAATAAAACCAACGACAGACGGGTTGCGTCGCTCTCTTTAGAGTTCCTTCGCCAAGACGCCGCCTACCGCATCTAGGACTTATTACAACAGTAGTCGATCCATTAGTTGAACGGTACTCATATCACTCGTCCAAATCGATTTTATTGATGCCATGGTTTTTGTATACCAAACTCGTCGTCGAGTCAGACTAGCCATCTATGTTCCCGACCATGTCTGACTTGGCACGAGCCTATTACATAGTGCTTCGCCCCAACGGGAGCGGGGCACTTCATAATATACCACTAAGAAAAAGTTTTATCCCGAAACTTAAGAACAAGGGTCTGACCTTCGTCGACGAAAAGTGAAGGGTACTTCTCCTTCATCTCCGCCTCTAGTTCCTACGTCGATTCCTCAACGGAATGGTTGCGCCAGAGTATGCAAACCAAGGACATCGATCGGCACCGCAGGATCTTTTCTTTACGGTCCAAAATTTGTACGGGCTCCTCCGAGTATGATAGATCGGCGCGTAGCTCCAACTGATCGAAACTAACCACATGACTTGGGTCATGCACGTACTTTCGAAGTTAGGAGACATGGAGGACGTCGTGCACTTCGGCCAGGGCAGGAGGTAGCGCGATCCGGTAAGCAACGGTCGCCACTCTTTCGAGGATCTCGAAGGACCCTACGAATCTCGGACTCAGCTTGTCTTTTACCCCGAATTGCATGACGTCTCGTATCGGTGTCACCTTCAGAAACACATGGTCCCCAACCAAGAACTCTAATGGTCGTCGACAAGTATCTGCATAACTCTTTTGTCGACTCTGAGCAATACGGAGCCTATCTCGAATCATGCGGACCTTCTCGACGGCTTGTTCGACTAGTTCTGGCCCGAGCACCTGTCGCTCCCCGACTTCGTCCTAGCAAATCGAAGATCGGCACTTCCTCCCGTAAAGTGCCTCGTAGGGAGCCATTTGGATGCTCGATTGATAACTGTTGTTGTATGCGAATTCTGCGAGCGGCAAGTGCGTGTCCCAACTAGTCTTAAAATCTATCGCATACAGACGTAGCATATCCTCCAGGATCTGATTCACTCTTTCTGTCTGGCCATCGGTTTGCGGGTGGTACGCGAAGCTACGGTTCAACTTAGTGCCCAACGCCGCCTGTAGACTTGTCCAAAAACGTGATAAGAATCGCCCATTTCTGTCCAAAATAATTGTGGCAGGTACCCCGTGCAGTCTGACGATCTCGTCGAGGTAAATCTGAGCTAACCGATCGATGCTCCATGATGCTTTAATAGCGATGAAATGAGCAGATTTGGTCAAACGATCGATAATGACCCAAATCGCATCATTCCTCTGCGACGTCTTCGGAAAGCCCATGATGAAATCTATAGAGATGTCATTCCACTTCCATACTGGAATGTCGAGGTTCTGTAGCTCCCCGCCTGGTCTTTGATGCTCGGCCTTCACCCGTTGACAAGCCATGCACTGTGACACAAACGTTGCTACGTCTTTCTTCATGCCGTGCCACCAAAAGGTCATACGCAGGTCCTTATACATTTTGGTACTCCCGGGGTGCAACGAGTACTTCGCATAATGGGCCTCCGTCAGAATCTCTTTTTTAAGTTCTGCATGGTCCGGCACGCATATCCTCCCCTTCATCCGCGTCATTCGCCCTCGTCCACCGTAAAGTCGGTCGCCTTTCCCGTCGAAATCAGCTTACGCATCTTCTTCAAGAATGGGTCGTCCTCCTGTGCGGTCTTTATTTTGTTGTGCAAGCTCGATTCAAGGTGCAATTGAGCCAATCGTGCTCTACGGTAACGGATTCGGAGTTCGATACCCATCTCTGCCAAGTCTTGCTGTATGTTATGGTTGATAGACAAGCACCCAGCGAACATTCTACTCAGAGCGTCCGCTACGACGTTCCCTTACCTGGCGTGTACTCGATAGTCAGATCATAGTCATTAATAAGTTTGAGCCAACGCCGCTGTCGTAAGTTCAGGTCCCGTTGAGTGAAGATGTACTTGAGGCTCTTATGGTCCGTATAGATGCTGCAAGCTACGCCATAAAGATAGTGTCGCCATAGCTTCAACGCGAACACAATGGCCACTAACTCCAGATCATGCACAGGATAATTCTTCTCGTGTTGCTTCAATTGTCTCGAAGCAAACGAAATCACCTTATCCCTTTGCATAAGCACGCATCCCAAACCCGTCCGCGATGTATCGCTAAATATTTGAAACCCTTCTGGCCCGTCCGGAAGTGCAAGGATCGGCACTGAGATGAGCCGTTTCTTCAACTCTTAGAAGCTCGATTCGCAGGCGTTGTTCCACTCGAATGCGACTCCCTTCTGGGTGAGACGAGTCAGAGGCGACGCAATTTTGGCAAAATCTTTCACGAATCTACGGTAGTAACCTGCCAAGCCGAGGAAACTTCGGATGTCGCCTGCTGAGGTAGGCCGCTTCCATTCGACTATTGCTTCAATCATTCTTGGGTCCACCGTGACACCTTCAGCTGAGACAACGTGCCCAAGGAACGTCACGCTGCTCATCCAGAACTCGTACTTGCTTAGCTTGGCATAAAGTTGGTGCTCATGCAGAGTCTGTAGCATCGTCTTCAAGTGTTCCACGTGCTCGTCCTTGCTCTTCGAATATATGAGAATGTCATCGATGAATACGATGACAAATTTTCTATGAACGGTCGGAACACCCGGTTCATTAGATCCATGAACGCGGCAGGAGCGTTGGTCAAGTCGAAGGGCATGACTAGAAATTCGTAGTGACCATATCGAGTTCGGAAGGCGAACTTCGGCACGTCCTCGGACTTGATCTTTAACTGATGGTAGCCTGAGCGAAGACCAATCTTAGAAAATACCGTCGCCCCTTGCAATTGGTCAAACAAATCGTCTATCCTCGGAAATGGGTACTTGTTCCGTACCGTGGCTTTGTTAAGTTCTCGATAGTCGATACACAGTCGCATTGACCCATCCTTCTTCCTTACAAACAACACTGGAGCACCCCACGGAGAGACGCTAGGGCGAATATATCCGCGATCTAGCAACTCTTGTAGTTGTGCTTTCAGTTCCTTCAGCTCTGCCGGTGCCATTCGATAAGGTGCTTTAGATATCGGTCGGGTGTCCGGGAAGGTGTCGATGCTGAATTCTATCTCTCGGTCCGGCGGCATCCCTGGAAACTCGTCTGGGAACACATCAGGAAATTCTGCCACGACTTCAGTCTGGGCCGTGCTTGCAATCTCCGTTCTTGTGTCTCTAACTGATGCTAGGTACCCGCTACAGCCGGAATACAACATATGCCTTGTCGAAATAGCCGATATCATTATTGCCGACTTTGATGTTGCTTCGTACGAATATGAGAACTCGGTTTCGCCCGGAAGGCAGAACACAACTCTCTTCTCCACGCACTCGATCGTTGCGTGGCATGCACCCAACCAATCCATGTCGAGGATTATATCGTACTCCTTGACGTCGAGGACGATAACTTCCAAGGATAGATTCCTCCCTCCGATGCATATGTAACCATCCCTACAAATTTGAGTGGCAGACATATCTACTCCCGATGGAGTGCTAACGCTAAGATTTATATCTAAAAGTTGCATAGGTAGTTCATTCTCTTTTACAAAGTCGGCAGATATGAAACTATACGTAGCACCCGAATCGAACAATACTCTAGCAGGCATATTTTTATAGAGTAGTATACCTGTCACGATAGTGTCGGACGCAAATGTTGGCCCATTGGTCATATGGTCAAACTGATTTTAATAATTGATCAAACTCTGTCAGGATATATGAAGCTAGTCAGGATATCTCGGACTCTTGGACATGATCAAGAATGGCTATCTACTCAGTTCAAGACCGAAGCAATGTTTGCCTGTTCGAGTCTGTATTTCTTTGAGCAATGTATTTTTTATTTTATTGAGTCTTGGAATACGTTGTACACCGAGTCGTACTGGCAAATAGGCTATTCCAAAATGATTTCAAAATGTTTTTAAAATGTCCTTAGTTTTGAAAAACATTCGATTAACAAAAGCTTCAAAAAGGTTTTCAAAAAGGCTTTAAAAAATCCCTAAAATCTATTTTTAAAAACCTAACCTAACCCTAATAGAACTCGGCCAGAGTTCGGCCATAGTTCGGTTAGTGGCCGTTTTGATTTTTGAATTCTCTGGAACTTGGTCCTCCTGCAGTTGCGGATTTGATCGAGATTTCCTCATCGAGTTCTGTCCGAATTCTGCCAGAATTCTGTCTTTGGAATTCCTATAAATAGAGAAGGATTTTGATCATTTTAACTCACTCATTCACTTTCAATCTTCTCTCTATCTAAAGCTTTCAGTCTTCCAAAGAGTTTTCTTAAGCTTTAAATTTCAGATCCCAAGCCAATTACAATCCACTAGTCGATTTGCCAGTGCGGTACGGTCTAGAAGTTTCAGAGTGATTGTAATCAGAGGCTTGATAGAAGATTCAACTCTTCACAATTGAAGTTGGACGAGTTCTTCGTATCAAAGCTCGCGTTGTAGAAGTTGCAAGGACTTCGTAAGAAAACTTGCAGTTTTGCCAATAGTGGATTCAACTGGTAGCAAGAGTTCTACCGACTGGATTAGTCCTTAACATAGGAAAACCAGTATACATCGCTATCTTTGCGTTTGCTTTCTTATCTCTGCCTTTACATTACTTAGTTGTGATTATTATTCTGTGATCTTGCTGCTAACATTTTTTAATTAGCATTATTCCGCTGCCAACTCTATTCACCCCCCCTAGAGTATTGTGCTTTACTATTTCGTTCCTACAATTGGTATCAGAGCGGGTGTTACAGGTAAAGCAAGGTAATATTGTAATTATTTATTCATTTAATTAATTGTTATATAGATCATAGCACAACACATGGCAACTGTAAAATTCACGAGTGAAGGCCAGGCCACAAACAGACCTCCACTGTTTGATGGTACGAACTATACCTATTGGAAAACACGGATGAGTTTCTTCTTGAAATCTCTTGACTTTGATTTATCGTCTATTGTTATTGATGGCTATCAAAAGCCACCTCGTATAAATGTTGATGGAGTTCTAGTTAAAAACCCCATAACAGATATACAGAGAAGGAAAAGAAAAAGGCCAGTCTTGACGCACGTGCTATTAACGCTTTATTTTGTGCTTTAGACAGAACTGAATTTAACAGGGTGTCTATCTGTACAACTGCTAATGAAGTGTGGAAGCTTCTTGAAGTCACATATGAAGGCACGACTCAAGTCAAAGAATCAAAGGTCAGCAAACTTACTCAAGAGTATGAGGTGTTCAAGATGAAGCCCAACAAAACAGTTACTCAGTTGTTCGAAAGATTCTTGGATATTGTAAATCCTTTGTCCTCCCTAGGCAAAGAGTACAGTAACCATGAAAAGATTTGCAAACTCCTGCGAGCACTTACCAAGAACTGGATTCCAAAGGCTACTGCGATCATTGAAGGGAACGACCTCACAACTATGTCCCTCGAAGTACTCATGGGTAAGCTACTCTCTCATGAACTGGAGCTACAAGATTTTCAAGAGCCTGCACCAAAGGAGAAGACGATCGCTTTCAAGGCTCAGCACAGAAAAGCTGCTGAAGGTGATTCAGACAGCAGTGAATCTGATGCTGAAGATCAAGCACTCCTAGCAAGGAAATTCCAAAGATTCATGAGATATAAGAAGAAAGCCAAAGAAAACAATAGCAGCAAAAACTGGTATCAAGATGATGCTGTCTGCTATGGCTGCAAGAAGAAGGGACACATGAAGAAGGATTGTCCTACAAACTCATCA
Organism: Iris pallida; assembly: GCA_029216955.1. Lineage (NCBI taxonomy): Eukaryota > Viridiplantae > Streptophyta > Magnoliopsida > Asparagales > Iridaceae > Iris > Iris pallida. The sequence continues at coordinate 77,296 of JANAVB010021824.1, read as the reverse complement.
TTAAGCAAGAAGAGCAACAGGTATGAAAAAGGGAACCTGAAGAGATCAACATCTCGGAGATATGTCAACACCAGCATATGGCATGAAAGTGAAGCCAACGACTCAGAAGATGAACAATCAGAAGACACTGCAAACGTATGCTTTATGGCATCCAATCAGGTACCTACTGAACCTGTAGTTGATATATATGATGACTTCACCTTTGAGCAATTAGGAGATGCCTTCAGTGAACTGATAAGTGATTACAGGAAACTGCGTAGCAAATATCAGACCTCTAAGAAGGTACTCAAAGAGTACAAAGAAGAAATAGGAAGACTTACCGACCTACTAGTTGAGGTTAGAAATAATGTTAGTGAGTCTGGTAAGCTTTCCTTTATTAAGCTCTTATTACACGAGACTACCAAGTCATCTGAAGAGAAAGACAAGGTTTTGACCAACTGAAAGAAGAACTTTCTAAAGAGAAAAAAAGTCTTCAAAGTGCACAAATCAGAATGGAAACACTCACTTCTGATTATACTAAGTTGTATGACACTTCCGAAAGATTGGAAATTAGGTTAGGAAAACAGCCTGAGACTGCTGCTTCCTACCCTAACACGTATCACTTACCGAAAAATCAAAACATTCCCAAACCAAACACTGTCAGACCTAACCCTATCAAACCTTTACCCCAAAAGGTTAAGCCCAAATAGGATTATAGGTATGCTTTCTTCTATACTAGAAAACCTAAACCTACCAACCGTGCACATCACTCAGCTTTCAACACTAAACATGCACAATGTCATTATTGTGGCCTCATTGGTCGTATTTCTTCTGCATGTAGAATCAGAAAGCTTGTTGATTTAAATATTTATGCATGGATACCAAAGGCTAACATTTCAGGACCCTATAAGAAATAGGTACCAAAAGTTCCATCTGCAAACTGTTTTGTAGGTGGAACACCTTTCATATGCTAAAAGAAAATGGATCATCGACAGCGGTTGTTCACGGCATATGACCGGTGATGCTACACTATTTGCAATACTGTCGAAGAAAAAAAGGAAGGTTATGTCTCCTTCGGTAACAACTTGAAAAGGTATATCATTGGTATCGGTGATGTTGGTAAGTCTCCCTATCCTGTGATTAAGGATGTCTGTCTGGTTACCGAGTTGAAACATAATCTACTCAGCGTAAGTCATCTAGCTGATCATGGTTATGGCATCAACTTTGGCAAAGACAAATGTACTATAGTTGATAGCTCAACTGGTAGTACTATCTTTGAAGGTATCAGGGAAGACAACATATATGTTTTCTATTTGTTGGAAGAAACTAACATTTCAGGTAGATGCTTAATGGCTAAAAGTGATTAGAGTCATCTGTGGCATATGAGACTCGGTCACGCAAATATGGACACAATTTCAAGATTATCCACAAAGAAGCTAGTACGCGGTTTACCGGACATAACATTCAAGAAGGATTCTGTATGCAGCCAATGTGAAAAGAACAAAGCTACCAGATCCACATTCAAGTCAGTAAACACAGTATGTACTACTAGACCTCTACAATTGCTACATATGGACTTATTTGGTCCTAGCAGAGTTGCTAGCCTCGGAGGTAAGCTATATGCTTTTGTAATTGTAGATGATTACTCTAGATACACGTGGGAATACTTCTTGACACGCAAGAATGATGCATTATCTGAATTTGTCACCTTTTGCAAGAAAGTACAGAATGAAAAAGGTTATATGATCACTCGTATTAGAAGCGATCATGGTGGCGAATTCGAGAATGCAGAGTTTGAACAATTTTATGACACACACGATTTTGTACACGAGTTTTTCTGTCCTAGGACTCCACAACAAAATGGAGTTGTGGAACGTAAGAACAGAACTCTATCCGAAATGGCCAGAGTAATGTTAAACCAGTTTAGTCTACCCAAATATTTCTGGGCTGAAGCTGTCAATACAGCTTGTTTTGTTCTCAATAGAGTTCTAATTCGACCCAAATCGAAGAAGACTCCATTTGAGTTATGGTTTGATAGAATTCCATCTGTTTCATATTTTAGAATATTTGGTTGTAAATGCTTTATTCTTAATATAAAAGACAATTTGGGAAAGTTTGACGAAAAGGCCGATGAAGGTATATTTTTAGGTTATACGGCCAAGGGCAAAGGATACAGAGTCTTCAACAAACGAACCATAATCATAGAAGAGTCAATCAACGTCACTTTTGATGAACTGAATCAAATGACTATCGATGACAATGACGAAGATCCAACTGTACCAAGCTCAACAACAGCTGATTCTCAACCAAGCTCGGCACTAGCTGATCCTCCTAGAGAAGATCCAGGAACCAGCTATCTTCAGAGTCTGCCGAAACGATTAAAATTTACGGCTGATCATCCAAAGGATTTGGTAATTGGTGATATTACCAAAGGTTTAAGTACTCGTACATCCAGTAGAGATATTGTTTCTAGTATTGCATTCATTTCACAGTTAGAACCCAAAACTATTGATGAAGCATGTAGTGATAGTTTTTGGATAGATGCTATGCAAGAGGAATTAAACCAATTTGAACGGAATCAAGTTTGGAAACTTGTTCCCAAGCCTATTGATCGTCCGGTCACTGGCACCCGTTGGGTATTCCGAAATAAACTGAATGAAAATGGTTTAGTGACCCGTAATAAGGCTCGACTCGTAGCTCAAGGATACAATCAGGAAGAAGGTATCGACTACGATGAGACTTATGCCCCAGTTGCGAGATTAAAATCCATTCGTATGTTATGTGTATTTGCATATTTTCATAATTTCAAATTATTTCAAATGGATGTCAAGAGTGCATTTTTAAATGGTTTTATAAAAGAAGAAGTTTTTGTAGCACAACCTCCAAGTTTCACAGATTTTAAAAACTCTGATCATGTTTTCAAGTTGAAAAAAGCTTTATACGGTCTGAAACAAGCCCCTCGTGCTTGGTATGATTGTCTAAGCTCTTTCCTACTTGACAACGGTTTTTCAAAAGGCAAGGTTGACACTACACTTTTTATTAAGTCCTTTAATGGTAAGCTTCTCTTGATACAAGTCTATGTTGATGATATTATATTTGGATCTACTGATGAATCTCTGTGTCAAGAATTTTCTAAGTGTATACAGAAGGAGTTTGAGATGAGCATGATGGGAGAGCTGAAATTCTTTCTCGGACTGCAAATCAAACAAACTGACAATGGGACATTCATAAATCAAGTCAAGTACACAAAAGATTTGCTAAAGAAGTTTGATCTGGACAATGTCAAACCAATTGGCACTCCAATGGCAACTTCAACAAAGCTTGATATTGATGAACAAGGCAAGCCGGTCGACACACGTAAGTATCGAGGTATGATCGGTAGTTTACTTTTTTAACTGCTAGTTGTCCAGATATTATGTTTAGTGTTTGCCTGTGTGCACGTTTTTCAAGCTAATCCAAAGGAATCACATCTGTGCGCAGTTAAGCGTATCTTCCGATACCTTAAGGGCACTTTTTCTGTTGGCCTATGGTATCCCAAAACTAAGTCTTTGACCTTATTGGTTACTCGGATGCAGATTTTGCTGGATGCAAAGTTGATAGAAAAAGTACCAGTGGCACATGTCATTTCTTAGGCAAGGCTTTAGTCTCATGGTTTAGTAAAAAGCAAAATTCTGTAGCCCTATCAACAACAGAGGCTGAGTATATCGCTGCAGGACGTTGTTGTGCCCAGATTCTGTGGATAAAACAAACCTTAGAAGACTATGATTTATTTTATACACATATTCCCATTTTCTGTGACAACACGAGCACTATTAATTTGACTAAGAATCCAGTATGTCATTCTCGTACTAAGCATATCGAGATCCGACATCATTTTCTTAGAGATCATCATCAAAATGGAGATATTGACCTTGTGTACATAGATACTGAGATTCAATTAGCTGACATTTTTCCAAAACCTCTAGCAGAAGATCGTTTCAATTATTTACGTCAAAAATTAGAAATTTTGGACGTTAATAATGTTAATTAATTTTATTCTATGATTTTATTTCAATATGCAAAAACTGTGTTAGAGACAAGCCAATAAAGAGTCTGTCTGTCACCACAACTACGGTTGAAGCGAAGCGGTATTTAAGAGTTCCCCGGTGAACCTCCGCCAGCTGGGACAGTACTCCTACAGCTAATCTAAAACAGTCGCTGTGTAACGAAATTTAATTTATAAAATAACATTAATTATATTATTTTAATGTCAAAATTACTAATCTTTGAATTAAATATTTGAAATGAGCCAATGAAAAAGAAAGTGTTTCAAACCAACCCCAGGCAAATTCGGCCAGACTTCGGACCGAATTCGGCCCGAGTTCGGTTGAAGGTATCAGGTTATATAACCAGAACCCGAGAGCCTTTCTTCTTCATTGCTTCTAAAACTACATCAAAACAGCAACAGCAGCCGCGCGAGAGCAACCCTAACCCTAGTTCTTCACCACTCCTTCTCTTCCAATCCAAGTGTTGAAATCAATCCAAACTTTGGATTCGTGTGGAGTTCGTTGTTCTCTACAACATATTCGAATCTCGGGAGGTATAACTCCTTATTTCCCCTCCTTTCAATTTCGTGCTATTTAATTTTATTGCACAAATGGCACCTAAGGGATTTAACCCCTTCAAGAGGAAGAAGACAACCAATCCTAGTGAGGAAGGTTCATCTTCGAATCCACCTACGGATTTTCTCTTTTTGCCAGTCCAATCTAGCGATGGCACGTTCGACGGGTTTTACTTTCAAACCCTAGATCAAGCCCTACTGTGGTATGGAGACTTCTCCATGAGATCCATATGCACAGGCGCTCCCATCAAGTGGACTGTGTTTCCAGAATACCGTCCTTTCTTTGAGGCATTAGGGTTACAATATTTTGTTAAACTTAGTTTCCCAGTAGCAACTAATGCCATTAGACTGTTCTACTACAATATCATATTAAACACGTTTGACGTAAGTACTCGTGTTGGCGGATTAGATATTAATTTCAATGATGTCCTCTTAGCAAAAATCCTTGGTATTCCCAATAAAGGTGAACCGTTTGTTGATATCACTAAATTTGATTTCTCCGATGGCACGACACTTACTAGTTTCAAAGCAGAACTCTGTGCACCTGATCGAGTTCGCTCTGGAAAGTTCAAGGCAAACAACTTGAACTTGTTTAATTATGAATTACACCGTATCATTTACTCCACTCTCCTTCCGAAATCTACTTCAAAGGATGATGTCACGTCTCTTGAATTATCTGCTATGTATCACATTCTTAAGGGGATTCCATTTTCTGCCCCTAAGACCATTATCCAGATGATGGGACATTGTCGTGCAAGAGATAGAAATCTCTCTTATGTGATGATTCTCCCACGCATCTTTCAGCGCTTCGACATTGATTTATCAATTTGTACTCAAGACCATGAGCCCAAGTTTCTGAAGTTATCTCGTCGCAGTATGACTGCTGCTGCTCCTCCTACTGCTCCTGCTACTGCTCTACCTCCTCCACCTCCTCAGCAGTATGCCATGACATTTGAGGGCATACACCAGCACCTTTCGGATTTGCACGTCTCGATTACGGATATGGCCCGCGAACGTGAGTTCCGCGACGTCACTCGTTATCAGGCGATTATGAATTCTTTAGCTGATCTTCGATTTGCCCAGACTGGACATTCTGCCGGTTCTATTCCTAGAGATCCAGCTTTCTCTGGTTACCGCTGTGAGAATGAGGCTGTTCATGCCTACTTTCAGCCCGGTAACGCATATGATTGGTACCGTTCTGACCGTGCTCCTCCTCGAGACTATGTCGGTGAGTTTTACACTGGCGCCCCTCCTCATCCTTCTGGCGCTGGTACCTCTGCAGCTGGTCCTTCTGGATATGCCGGTCATGCTGATGATGATGATGATGATGATGAGGATATGTGATATGTTATCTGATGTTTGAGACTTAGATATTATCTACTGTATACTTGGAAATGCTTCGACATTCCAAGTTTTTTTTTTAGACTTTATTATCAGTATTTCTTTTGAGGACTTGTACTGGATATTTCTATGTCTCTTGGACATCTTTTTATCTTTATGAGATTCGTAGTTTATCTTTCACATCAGTTTACTTATTTACTTAGCATCTTTATCTGCTTTAATAACTGCCTGTGAAATAATTCTATGTTTTATTGTTAACTGCCTGAGACAAATACATGCCTGTGATGTTATTTTTTTTACTGTCTCTACCATCTGTCATAATTTTTTCATGATTATTTTCTTATGTTTCTTCACTGTTTGTTATTTATGCATTGATTGCGGGGGAATTTTTTACTTTTGCAATTATTTTGCTAAGTGACAACGGGGGAGAAAATAAAGGTCTAACATTCTTTTGAGAAAATGCAGGACATGAACAATTTTTTATTTTATTTCAAGCTTAAATGTTATATCATTCATAGTTTGTCAATTATCAAAATGGGGGAGATTGTTGGCCCATTGGTCATATGGTCAAACTGATTTTAATAATTGATCAAAGTCTGTCTGGATATATGAAGCTAGTCAGGATATCTCGGACTCTTGGACATGATCAAGAATGGCTAAATACTCAGTTCAAGACCGAAGCAATGTTTGCTTGTTCGAGTCTGTATTTCTTTGAGCAATATATTTTTCATTTTATTGAGTCTAGGAATACGTTGTACACCGAGTCGTACTGGTAAATAGGCTATTCCAAAATAATTTTAAAATATTCTTAAAATGTCCTTAGTTTTGAAAAACATTCGTATTAACAAAAGCTTCAAAAAGGTTTTCAAAAAGGTTTTCAAAAATCCCCAAAATCTATTTTTAAAAACCTAACCTAACCTTGACAGAACTCGGCCAGAGTTCGGCCAGAGTTCGGTTAGTGGCCGTTTTGATTTTTGAATTCTCTGGAACTTGGTCCTCCTGCAGTTGCGGATTTGACCGAGATTTCCTCATCGAGTTCTGCCCGAATTCTGCCCGAATTCTGCCAGAATTCTGTCTTTGGAATTCCTATAAATAGAGAAGGATTTCGATCATTTTAACTCACTCATTCACTTTCAATCTTCTCTCTATCTAAAGCTTTCAGTCTTCCAAAGAGTTTTCTTGAGCTTTAAATTTCAGATCCCAAGCCAATTACAATCCTCTAGTCGATTTGCCAGTGCGGTACGGTCTAGAAGTTTCAGAGTGATTGTAATCAGAGGCTTGATAGAAGATTCAACTCTTCACAATTGAAGTTGGACGAGTTCTTCGTATCAAAGCTCGCGTTGTAGAAGTTGCAAGGACTTCGTAAAAAAAATTGCGATTTTGCCAATAGTGGATTCAACTGGTAGCAAGAGTTCTACTGACTAGATTAGTCCTCAACAGAGGAAAACCAGTATACATCGCTGTCTTTGCGTTTGCTTTCTTATCTCTGCCTTTACGTTACTTAGTTGTGATTATTATTCTGTGATCTTGCTGCTAACATTTTTTAATTAGCATTATTTCGCTACTAACTCTATTCACCCCCCTCTAGAGTATTGTGCTTTACTATTTCGTTCCTACAGCAAAAGCTTCGTCCCGAGTCAGTGCGTAGACTCGGCCTTGCGCCCCTTGACGATTTTGTGGGTTCACGGGCACCGCGTTTGCGCCATGGGCGGGAGGCGCCCTGTTCTGGTTCTGGCTCTGGACGTCCCTTGGTGGATGTTGGTTCGCCCTCCCCATACGACAATCTACTGCTTTGTGACCTAGCTGGCCACACTTGAAGCATCTCCCTCGGTAATCGACCACCAGATGTCCTATTTTGCCGCGGCGATGGCACCGTACGCCTGGGTGAGGCCCCCGATACTCGGACGTATTTTGGCGCTTTGGCGCACAAATCCTCCCGCGTCGTGAGGACGCTTGTTGAAGTTGTTGCGGGCGCTTGATCCGCCCTTCTGCGACGCTCGACCGAAGATCCGCTCACTATCAAGGGCGGCGTTGTATGATTCCCTGTACGTCTAGCATCTCTGGTTCATGACGTCCCGACGTAAATCACCATTCAGGCCTTGCTGGAAGCGCTCACACCATGCCTCCGTGTTCGGCAGAAAGGCCCCGGTAAACTTCGCAAGCTTCGCGAACTTCGCATCGTAGTCTTCAACGGATAAGTTCCTTGCTTCAAGGACATGAATTCCTCTTCCTTCTGTCGATGAAGGGTACGAGGGATGTATTGCTCGAGGAAGGCCAGTTTGAACGTCTCCCACGAGATCTTGGAGTTGGGGTTGGTCTCTTGGAGTTCCTGTTTCTTCGCCTCCCACCAGTCGTAGGCCCTCAAGTTGAGCTGCAACGCTGCGCACCCGACTCTCTTGGACCCCTTGATGCTGAGGAGATTGAACAGGCCCTCGATCTTCACTAGCCACCCCATAACTTCGTTAGGCTCTGCTCGACCGTTGAATTCAGGCGGGTTCTTCTTTTTGAACTTGGTCATTTTGAGCAGGGAGGAGGAAGACACTTGTTTTGTCTTTACGGGTTACACTTCTTCCTCTGACATGACGGTCGTCGAGTTCTGTTGGGTCGCTGTGGTGCTTACGATCCGGGTCAGGGCCTCCATTTGCTTTTGTTGGGCGCTGACTTGGGACTGGATCTGTTCTTGCAGCTGTCGTTACTACATCTCTGACTGGCGTTGTTGGAGTTCCATGAGGCGTAGTAGTCGCTCCATGGCAGATTCGCTAGGCGTTGCGCCTTCGGTGCTATCCGTGCTAATAAATGTGGCGTTGACAGCAGGGACACCCAGTCTTTCCGTCATTCCTACAAAATTGAACAAACCCGTTAGTATTCTCAAAATATCTACGGGCTTATATATATAGAACGATTATTTCAGGTCGCATATGTCGAAAAGCATAGTTTTTGAAAAATTGCAACGGCATCTAAAAGAAAATATTTTGAAAGGTCCGAGGTGTGAACCGTGCTCTGATACCAACTTGTCATGCCCCGACTCGCCGAATCGGTCGCCATCGCCTTGACTCGATATAAATCGATCCCCACGGGTCGGGACGTGATGCCGTGCAAGTCTTTAATGGACTTGCATAAGGCAAGGATGTGCAATTGGAAATTCTTTTTTGACTCGACGCTTTGAAATTAAACAGTACAGAGAGTTGAAGACATAACATAGGAAGAAATTTAGCTTTTCATTTATAAGCTTACAAAGTATGTGCAAGGTCATTTTTATATTACATATGCTGTTGCGGCTACATCTTGAAACACAAAAGAAAAACTCTCGACAAGCTTGCCCTGAAATAAACCTTGTCGTTCCATACATTCACGCCCCTTTATACATTTGAACAAAGCCTTCGATCTGAGTTGGGCTTCAAAATACTTCAAAATAGGAGAGCTTCGTGCCGCCTCCCGTTCTTCAGCTTCAGGTCTAGTCTCGAGCTCCCGCAGCGCGCTCATTACCTGGGGAGTTGGGGGTTAGCACACTTGCTAGTGGATGGGACGAACCCACTCGTCTAAACCGACACTGCTTATTAAGGATTCTAGCATACGAAGTGATCTTTCTATTTAGAACTATATGAATTGCAGTTCATATCGAAGGCATATTTTAAACGATAACATATAACCAATTTAAAGGCATTCTTACCACGGCCGTGCTCCTTTCCTGCACAAAATATACATGATACTTACCACCTGCACAAGACAATAGGTGAGCATGCAATCTATCCTATATGCGGTCATTGGTGATATCGACACCATGAAGGACGATTACGTAGCATTGCGACGCACCCTCCAGTCCAGGTAGCGAGCCTAACTGGAGGTCTCTCAATGCCTCGCGCCGAAGCACGATTTCCATAATTTCCTCCTAGTCCGATTCGGTCCCAGGGCCCCGGGTACCGTCTCGAGGAAAGCTCACCTTGTGCACAAGTCGTCCTTGACCATGCGAATGTATGAACAATTTAATATGTATGAAGTAAATTGCATAGCGGAACCATTATCAAGTCACATAATCATTCCTACTCGTGCAAGGGTCCTTTTCCCCGAAACCGTACGTTCTGATTTAGTATCCCGTAGGTACCAAATTCTCGAAGGCATGATGTACCGCAACCAAGGTTTTCATCGTTGTGTTTTGCATGGCATGAAATATATTCTATCTCTTTCTTGGAACTTTATCTTTTCTCTACTTAGTGTGAACCTATCGATTCAGAGTTAACTTCTCTAGGTTGATATATTATCCCGAGCTCTTGATCTTAGTGGTAAGCATATATCCCGTTAGCATCATCGATTTGAACGTTGAACTTTAAGAATTTAGTTGGCGGGAAGGAGTAGAAAAGAAGGGGCCGAAGAACCACCCACCTAAGAAGATTGCGCCAAGAGTAGGAGAACGCTTCACGACAGTCAAGCGTCAGTTATACGAACTCCTGCAATGGCATGAGCATCGAATTAGAACCCTTTCTTCAATCCTTCCTTCGAAATTCCCAAAGACGCATTCAGAAATCGACGCGAAAGCACACTATCAAATCCACGCAACAATTCGTTCAGGAAGCCAAGAAAACAAATAAAACCAACGGCAGACGGGTTGCGTCGCTCTCTTTAGAGTTCCTTCGCCAAGATGCCGCCTACCTCATCTAGGACTTATTCCAACAGTACTCGATCCATTAGTTGGAATGGTACTTATATCACTCGTCCAAATCGATTTTATTGATGCCATAGTTTTTGTATACCAAACTCGTCGCCGAGTCAGACTAGCCATCTATGTTCCTGACCATGTATGACTTGGCACGAGCCTATTATATAGTGCTTCGCCCCAACGGGAGCGGGGCACTACAGGTTTTACCTATTGGGAGTGGGATCCCAATGATACTCTCAAGGACACGGCTCCGATACGAAGATCCTTCCAAAATGGACACTCCTCCTTGCACCTTGATCCAAATCTTTGCTAGCACCCTCCCTTGATAGTATGAGATGGTTGGATGGAAGTTTTGGTGGAGGAATGAAGAGATTTGGAGATCAAATCAAAGAGGAAGCTCTCTAATTTGGGGAAGAACACTTTGTGAAGAAAAAAAGGCAAGATGGAATAAAATGAAAGGAAGGGAGGCTAACCTACCTATAGTGGCTGCCATCATTGCCCTATTTAGGCCTTGGAGGAAAGCCCAATAAGGCCCCTACTAACCCCCTTGGTTAATTTTAAGTTAGCTTCAAGTTTGGGATCAAAAGGGTTAAATTTAAGCCTCTAACTTAACCAATCTAACAAGTAGGATTAGTCTAAACTTACTAACTTAATTAGTGGGTTTGTGAACCATGACTAACTAATCTTGGGGTCCCATCTAGAGTCTAAACTACCCGGATCACTAACACAAGTCGGAACAAAATGAAACTCAAATCCGACTAAACAAATCCCGTAAAATCAGTACTAAAATATAAATATTCCTAAAATATTAAAATATGAAAAATGACCAAAATCACAACACATCAATTTAAATATTATTAAAATGATCTAAAATTTACCAATTAATCAAAATTCTAAATAATTCAAAAGTCACAAAATGACCAAAATACCCTTAGCCTAAAAAGTGGTAATTAGCTAATCTAATTACATGGGTTAGGCCTCTATGGTCATGGTTAGTCTCTAGGTTAAGCAGCTCTAAGATTACACTAGCCAAAGAACAAAATCACAAAATACTAATTTAATGATATTAAAATAATCAAAATTCACCAATAAATCAATAACATGATTTAAACCTATTAAAAAAAAATCAATTTTATAAAGTTCAAAATTATCCTCATTTTATAAAAGTGGTGGTTACAACAATACAATGAACAAGGCATAATACATCGTGTGAATCTTATGTCCGATATGTGAACATGAAGTATGATAGAAAATAAAGTAAAGCGTTCAAGTCGGTGTACTTGCCTTGCTTTGGAAGAACGAGAGTAATATAGCATAAATCTGAATGTTCACTTAGATTAAGGTACAAGTTTTTTAGGATTGAAATCATGACAATTAGCTAACTAAATTATTGCTAACTTTATTCATTTACTACCTAACTAGTATTTCCTTAGCTAACTACATTTATTTATACTAGTAGGAATATAGTAATTCTACAAAAATAGTTTCTAATAAAAAATGCATTTATTAATAAAGATGTGCCAACAATATTTTTAACCAAAATATCTAGATATAAATACTAGATAAGAAAAGAACTTTATAACAATATATACATATTGGACAAGAATTTACAAGAAATATTAATAATGATATTAACTAAAAATTATTTAATAATAACAAGGATCAATTACTTAATAATAGTAATGATGATAGTAACAACACTATTAACCTAAAATCCAACCCAAGCCAAAACCCTAACAACAATTCTCTTCTGGCCCACAGTCACAATCCAACTACTACAGGCCCAAGAGCTAGCCTAGTCCTATTTCTACTGCTACTGTTGCCTATTATAACTCTTTACATGTCTCCAACATAAAGCCCAGCCTACCTTCCCAGCCCAAGTCATCAAATAAAACTTAATAACTAATCTACAACCCTCATAAGCTATAAGCCCAAATACTAATCCATGTTACTGCATCCGAATATCCCCCAAGCACAACCTACACTACTTTCTAAGTACAGAGAGTCAAACTGACCCCTCAGACCCCGAGGAGTCACCAGCTAACCCAAAATCTAATGACACTTGTTCTTCACTTCTACTCATTTCCTGTTATTTTCTCAGCAGACACACACACACGAAGAAGGAGAAGAAGAAGCTGGAGATGGAGGGAGAGATGCTCACTGGAGGATGTTTGCCTCGGCAGCTCAATGACGGCCGGATCTGAGACACTGAGGCGTTGACAACAATACCAATGACATGGATGGGTCGCCGGAGGCAGCAAAACGCCAGATCTGGATGTCGATAGGTTGCAATGGTGTTCGAGCATGTGACTTGGCCGGCTTCGACTGATGGGGACGACGGTAGATGCGGTGGTGAATCCCGATCTGGAGGGTGGCAAGGCCTCGAATCTGTCTCCGGGGTCGGTGTAGTCCTAAGATTTGATGAGGTCTCAACAGATCCGTCGATGGCGAGCGGTGGCGAGCTCAGGCGTGTGATGGCGAGGATGCGGCGGTGAGATTCGAAGAGGAAGAGACAGAGGCGAGCTGTCAGTTCGGATCGGGCTCAGGGCGCTAGATTAAAGGACCACAGCGGTGGTCGTCCATGGTGAAACATGGCGGATCCGAAGGAGAGGACGGATCTCGAGAAGCATGAGAATCAAGGACGACGGGGTGCTCGAGAAGTAGGGCTCGACAGTCGACGAGCTCTAGTCTCAAGGTCGCGGTGCTCAAGGAGGCAATGGTGGTGGTGGCTGACAACTCCAGGTGGTGGTGGTGGTGGTGGTGGCGTACGTTGGTGCATCAAAACAGCAGTGGTGTCAGTAGAGAGTGCACTGTGTGATGTATTTAGAATTGTGCTGATGTGATGTGTCACTAATTTGAGAAAATGTACTGAATTTATAATAAAATAATCTGTATATTCCACAAGTTATCTCTCATCGGCACATTAGTAAATAATTATAGATATGGGGGTGTAATATTAAACTTGTAACTGTATCCTAACTAAATAACCAATTCAGTTTTTGCAAGCTAATTATAATTAATTATTTAAAACTGATTAGTAAAACTAGCTAGAAATAAACAATAATATTAACCCCTTTTCTTATGGCTAAAATTTAACAGTAAGTATCCTTTCATTTAGCCGAAGGTAACATAATCAAAATCAAGATAGAATTTTCAAAAATAGCTTTTAAATATGTACTAGTAATAAGATAGTTTCAAAACACTAGGATTTTATTATTTTCTCGTGAGTACCAACTCAGGTTACAAAATTTGGAGACATAGCTTATATTACATAATCTGAAATCTACTCGAAATTTGAAGGAAATGTAGCATGGGAACATCGCTCCATAGCCTTCTTGATCTGCCTCATAACTTCAAATATCAGCTGTTGATCTCCATAAGCATATCCTTCATATCTCCATTTATTTCTATTCTTCCACAATACCCAAACTATCGCCCCCGCAGTAATCTTCTTAATGTGTTTGTTGCCTCTTGTCTCCATCCTCCTTAATCTCTGATCAATCGGAGTATTAGCCACTAGAATATTAAGCAAGAACATGAAATAATTCCAGACGGCATCCGCTAATGTCCCTTCTGCAAGAATATGGCTGGTAGACTCCGAGTCAGGAATTGAACAGCAATGACATGCTGAAGCAAGTTGGAATCCAAGCTTTTGGATAACATCATCCGTAGGGAGTCTCTGCCATAATATGTGCCATAATAGCACCGACTATTTAGCTGGAATACAAGAGCCCCATATGTGTTTGAATCTTCCATCGGGACCTTGATGTGTCCTGATGCAATCCCAAGCCGAAGTAATAGAAAACACACCTGCTCTACCTGGACTCCAAATATAATTTTTTAATCCTTTCCGTGTAGTTATAATATCAATGTACTAATCCCCCATATCCCTTCCCTTGATAATACGTTTCCAAATATGTGTTATTGCCGGGGCACAATTTTTCCGATGGAAAACTGAGAATATAAAATAATTATAAAAACAATGTTCCAACGCAACACTTCTAGGAAGGTTGCGCAAGTATAACGAAGATCTAAAAAGATATCGTTATGATATTACGAGAATCTAAAAAGATTTCGTAATCACAGCAATCAGATTGCAGTACTTCTAAAAAGAAGATACAATCAGAGTTACTGGCAGCAACGAAGAAGGTGACTGGCGATAGATGGAAGAACTCCTACTGGGTTGAATGATCACCGTTGCTCAAAGCTTTATTCGCCCTATACGAACAGCTTCCAGGAACCAGCAAGTTCATCGGAGAACTTGGAACACTCCTGCTCTTCTGACTCCTCGGACGGACACGAACTCCCGTGCAAGAGCAACGCTGGTGCGGCACCTTTTCTCTCTCTCTCGAAGGCTACAGATCAGAACTGTGTTAAAGAATATGTCTGAAATCTCTGTTTACTTGTGCTAAAGAACACTTCGTAAACTTTCTGGTGGCTTCTCTTTCTGTTCTGTAACCTGTGAGAGAGGAGGAGGAGGCCTTATATAAGCCCCTGCAACAACTGCCCGGTTAGCACAATGTTAGGGACATGGTAGTAACCACCCCGAACATGGAGCAACCGCTCAGAACATGCAAGGACACGTTCCGCTGGAAGTTCTGCCACCAGCGTAATTTACACTTTAAGCACATAGCCCCTTTTACGTACCCTACGCACACTATGCACTATACACACACTGCATACGCTGCGCACACTGTACACTCTACGCACGCTGCGTACGCTGCGCACACTGTACGTACTGAGCGTACTGGGCTGCATACTGGGCTGCGTAACTGGGCCAGCGTAACTGGGCTCGCGTAACGGGCCGCACAACGTGGTCGCACAAGTGGCTCGCGTAACGAGCGCAACTTAAGTGCACTATGTGCCTAGCGACGATGCTGACGTGCTAAGTGCAAAGTGTGCCAACAAAATGCCACATTACGCCTCATGAGCCCTTGAGCCCGAGTCCGAGTCCGAGTCCGAGTCCGAGTCCGAGTCGCTAAGCCCCAACGGGGCTTAGCTCCTATGAAAATAAATTTCCCAAGAGCAAAAAGCATGAATGCTTTAATTGTTGATTTTAGCCTTTTTTCCATTAGAAAAATAATCCCACATGGCAAACCCATGTGCACCTCCACACCACATGTGCATCTCCAATAATAGCAAAGCTAATATATAGAGATACAAACCATTTGTTTTTTCCGATGTGGGACTAAACCTTTCTAAAGGAAAAACCAAAAACCCAACAATCCCCCACATATCTCTATATATGGATATAAGTGTTCCCTGCAGTAACTGTCCATCATGCATTAGGAGAGATGTCGCTTACGACTTGAATCTTCCCGCATGGGTCAAAAATCAAACTATAATACAAGAATGGACTAAGCCTTGAATTCTGCATCATAGCTGAAATTCTTTCCACTCACATAATGTAGTTACATGTACTTCTGGCTACACATTAAAGGCCCTGTGCCAGCCTGGTTTCAGTGTATAATTTTGGGTGTCTACAAGTTTACCCTCAAGAGACGGCCTGATATCTCTGTCATACACTATAGGTGAGTTCATTATAAAGAGACATGGCATGAAGCGCTTTGCACTTTCCTTGCGGTGCTACGCCGCTATGACATGGCTTAAAGCCGAGGCCTTACCCCGTACCGGGAACCTCATCGTTGTGTCATACTACAGTAGCATGAGACAACCGCCTCTTTGTAGTGCCAAACTACCCAGCATGAAGCCTTAGGCTCCCTTGCGGTGTTATGCCGCAACGACATGGCTTGCAAGGCCGAGGCTTTATCCCTAACCGGGTACCTCATGGTGGTGTCGTGCCACTGTAACATGAGGAACTCCTCCTCTTTGTAGTGCTGACTACACCCCTCTTTATATTTAACATACAGCATTAGGCTAACTGCCTATTTGCGGTACTACGCCGCTGTGACTTGGCCTGCAAAGCCGAGGCTTTATCCTATTCCTAGGCAGCACCCTACATATAGGAACCTCATTGTGGAGTCACCCCACTGTAGCATGGAGTTTCACTCCTTGTAGTGCTGCTCTACCGTGCTTCCTGTAAAGCACTCCATGCATTCACTCTGCATGAGAACTCATTAAGGCAATTAAGCCAACCTTCCCACAGGAACCGTTTTCCGCAGAAAACAATAGTAGACAACAGTGGTTATAGGTCCGTAACCTCTCCATGCCCAATAGAACATGTACCCACCGTTCCTGATATTCTTCCGATTAGTGGTCCTCCCTTGAACCAAAAGCTAGATGCCTAGTAGATAAATCTTTGAACTATTAGCATAAAACTTTCTGGTAGGAATACAATAATCCAATATCAGAATGCCTTCAAGCCCATTTTACAAGCTGTGTCATCGACCAGCTGGCGCTTGAGGCCCTATGGTGAACGGATCCGCCAGGTTCTCCTGACTCCGAACATCAATCACTGTAATAACACCTCTCTTGATAAGATCGTGTACTGTCCTGTGCTTCAACCGTACAGTCCTCTTTTTCCCGTTGAAGAGGTCATTTGATGCCACCGCCGCAGTCACCTGGTTGTCGCAGTATATCGGTATCGCCGGTATTTGTGCCCCAACCACTGGAAGATCATACATGATCTCCAGAAGCCATTCTGCTTCCTCGGCTGCGATATCAAGTGCAAAGAACTCAGATTCCATGGACGACCACGAGAGCATAGTCTGCTTCTTCGACTTCCACGATATAGCAGCTCCACCCATTGTGAAAATGAATCCACCTGTGGACCTCTCGCTCTCCACCTCTGAGCACCAACTGGCATCACTGAAGCTTTCCACTACCTGCGGATCTCTGCTGTAGTACAGTGCATATGTCTAAGTCTTCTTGAGATATCTCATAACCCGTTTCACAGCTTTCCAGTGTTCAGCACCTGGGTTGCTTGTGAAACGACTCAGCATTCCCACGACGAAACCTATGTCAGGCCTTGTGGCAGTAGTAGCATACATCAAACTTCCCATTACGCTTACATACTCCAGCTGTCTGACGCTTTCCCCTGAATTAGGCTTCAGCTTCAGATCACACCTGTACGGCGTATCGATCCCTGGAAGATCCCGATACCCATAACGAGTGATCATTTTCTCAATATAATGAGACTGTGACAGCGCTAGTCCAGTGTCTGTCCGGATGATCTTGATCCCTAAGATCACATCAGCTTTCCCCAAGTCCTTCATACTGAACTTGCTAGAGATGAACTTCTTTGTCTCAGTGACACAGCTAATATCTGTACCTAGGATAAGCATGTCGTCCACGTACAGACAAACGATAACACCTCTTCCATCAGCGAACTTTGTGTAAACACACTTGTCCGTATCGCTGACCATGTAGCCATTTGACCTTATAACTTTGTCAAATTTCTCATGCCACATCTTGGGAGCTTGTTTAAGACCGTACAAAGATTTCACCAACTTGCAGACTTTGTCTTTAAGACCCCTGATGACAAATCCCTCTGGTTGTTGCATGTAAATCTCTTCGGTCAGCTCGCCATTTAGGAAAGCCGTATTCATATCCATCTGATGTATCACCATCTTATGTATTGCTGCGAGAGCAATCAACATTCTGATGGTGGTCATCTGGGCTACTGGAGCATACGTGTCAAAATAGTCAATCCCCTGCTTCTAAGAAAACCCCTTGGCTACCAACCTAGCCTTGAACTTGTCAATAGTTCCGTCTGCTTTCATCTTCTTCTTGAAGATCCATTTGCATCCGATGGGTTTCGCTCCTTCAGGAAGATCAACCAACACCCAAGTGTTATTTGAGGTGATGGAATCAATCTCATTGTCAATCGCCTCCTTCCAGAAAACTGCGTCTCTGGTCTTCATCGCCTCATCATAGGTAAGCGGATCTGCTTCTACATGATAGGTGACAAAGTCACTTCCGAAGTCCTTCGGCCTCCTCACACGCTTAGCTGACGGCTCAGCTTGTTCTGGTTCAACCGTTGTTTCAACAACAACATCTTCTTGGACCATATCTTCATTGAAGACTTCAGTTTCTTGCGTACCCTCATTGTTCTCCGGAATATCCGCAAGAACAATATTCTTGTGCCGTACAAATTAGTCTTCAAAATATTCTGCGTCGCGAGATTCAATGATATGATTTGACTCTATATCAAGAAATCTCTGAGCATCACTCTTCTCGGCATACTCCAAGAAGATCGTCTTAGTAGTCCTTGTCCCAAGCTTCTGAATCTTCAGATCTGGAAGCTTGACATATGCCAGACACCCCCACACTCGAATGACATTCAAGTTAGGTCTGACTTTGAACCAGAGTTCATGAGGAGTAATGTCAGAAGTTGCATGAGGCACCCTATTCAGAATAAAAGTGGCCGTCAATACAGCTTCTCCAGAGTAGCACTTAAGAAGACCAACAGTCAACAACATTGAGTTAATCATTTCTGTTAATGTTCTGTTCTTCCTCTCTGCTACTCCATTTGATTGAGGAGAGTACGGAGCCGTAGTCTCATTGACAATTCCATGTTCTTTACAGAACGATACGAATTTATGAGACCTGTACTCCCCACCTCGATCACTTCTTATCCTTTTGAGTTGTTGTCCAGTCTGCCGCTCAGCTTCGACTCTGAACTCCTTGATCTTCTCGAATGCTTCATCTTTAGCCTTCAGCAAGTAGACGAACGCATACTTTGAGAAGTCATCGATGAAGGTTATGAAATACTTCATCTCGGCCTTTGTAGAGAACTGTTTGAAGTCACAGATATCGGAGTGAACCAACTCCAAAAGATCTGTACTTCGATTAACCCGAGGAAAGTGTTTCCTTGTGATCTTCGTTTGAGCACAAACTTCACATTTCTCTAACTTACCCCCACATTTAGAGATAAGTCCTAGACTAGACATTCTATTTATTCGTTTACAATGAACATGTCCTAGTCTATTATGCCACAACTCAAGAGTATAAGCAGAATGAGTGACTTCATTAATTACATTAATTACATTAGACTGATTTACAAGCTGAATTTTGAACATTCCTTCGGTATAAAAAGCTTTCCCGAAATATGTTTCCTTGATAGATATCACCATCTGGCCAGCATTAATGTCCATCATGAGGCCTGCATTACAGAGTAGGCCTCCCGAGGCCAGGTTCTTGGCGATAGCAGGTACGTGCTTCACGCCTTGAAGCGTCAGAGACTTCTCCGAAGTCAGCTTCAACAACACCGTCCCGATCCCGAGCACTTCAGCTTGTGCCTGGTTCGCCATCATAACCACTTCAGAAGTAGGGGTGTAGGTGGTGAACCACTCCTTATTGGAGCAGACATGGCAGAAGGCTCCAGTGTTTACCCACCAGTCAGAATCAGTCCTTACTGCATCAACCTGTGCAATCATAGCAACTACGTCAGTGATCATAGATACCTTACTAGGCTCTCCTTGCTCTGATTGCTTGGTCTTTGCTTTGCACTCATTCTTAAAGTGGCCCTTCTTGCCACACTTGAAGCAAGGCATTTCAGACTTTGGCTTCTTTTTCTTGATAGAAGTTCCCTTGACTTTTAGATTGTCAGGGTTCTTCTTCTTGCTGTGGAAAGCCGCCTGCTTTCCCTTTGGTTCCTTAGTCTGAACCAGATTGGCGTTAGCCAATTGCTTGGACAGTGTGTCCACCTTCAGTTGAGCCCGCATCTGGTCCTCAACATAGATTTCCTGTAGGAGATCTTCAAGGGTGATATCCAACTTCTTTCTATGCATGTTTGCGTAGAACTTGCTCCACGCAGCGGGGAGCTTTGAGACAATCCCTCCAACAACAAACTTGTCGGGGAGGGGCATCGCCTCGTCTTCCAGCTTCTGTCGCAGTTTCAGGAACTCCTTCACCTGCGGCAGCATAGACTTTTCGTCCTCAAAGAACCACTTGTGATATTTTTCAACCACAAATATTTTATTGCGGTTCTTGTCTTCTTCGTAGAGTTTTTCTAGAGACTCCCATATGTCTCTAGCGATATTCTTCTTAGAATATGATTCTGCTAGGGAATCCTCCATAGCATTCAGGATAAGCAACCTGCAAATGCTATTCTCCCTTCTCCACTTGGCCTGAAGTTTAGTAGCCGCAGAGATTGCGGCAGCAGACCCAGTATCTGGAACGGTAGGTTCCTCTTCAAGAAGCACGTGATCCACGTCTCTGAGTTGAAGAGTGAGATAAACCTTCCTCTTCCAGACTTGATAATGCTCTCCATCAAACTTCTCTAACTTACAGAAGTCAGTGTTTAGGAATGAAGCATTAATGTTTTCCATCGTAGCAATAAAGCTTTGAGATTGTTATTGCCGGGGCACAATTTTTCTGATGGAAAACTGAGAATAAAAAACAATTATAAAAACAATGTTCCAACGCAACACTTCTAGGAAGGTTGCGCAAGTATAACGAAGATCTAAAAAGATATCGTTATGATATTACGAGAATCTAAAAAGATTTCGTAATCACAGCAATCAGATCGTAGTACTTCGAAAAAGAAGATACAATCAGAGTTACTGGCAGCAACGAAGAAGGTGACTGGCGATAGATGGAAGAACTTCTGCTGGGGTAAATGATCACCGTTGCTCAAAGCTTTATTCGCCCTATGCGAACAGCTTCCAGGAACCAGCAAGTTCATCGGAGAACTTGGAACACTCCTGCTCTTCTGACTCCTCGGACGGACACGAACTCCCGTGCAAGAGCAACGCTGGTGCGACACCTTTCCTCTCTCTCTCGAAGGCTACAGATCAGAACTGTGTTAAAGAACATGTCTGAAATCTCTGTTTACTTGTGCTAAAGAACACTTCGTAAACTTTCTGGTGGCTTCTCTTTCTGTTCTGTAACCTGTGAGAGAGGAGGAGGAGGCCTTATATAAGCCCCTGCAACAACTGCCCGATTAGCACAATGTTAGGGACGTGGTAGTAACCACCCCGAACATGGAGCAACCGCTCAGAACATGCAAGGACACGTTCTGCTGGAAGTTGTGCCACCAGCATAATTTATACTTTACGCACACAGCCCCTTTTATGCACCCTACGCACAGTACGCACTCTACGCACACTGCGTACGCTACGCACACTGCGCACTCTACGCATGCTGCGTACGCTGCGCACACTGCGCGTACTGGGCGTACTGGGCTGCGTACTGGGCTGCGTAACTGGGCCAGCGTAAGTGGGTTCGCGTAACGGGCCGCGCAACGTGGTCGCGCAAGTGGCTCGCGCAACAAGCGCAACTTAAGCGCACTATGTGCCTAGCGACGATGCTGACGTGCTAAGTGCAAAGTGCGCCAACAAAATGCCACATTACGCCTCATGAGCCCTTGAGCCCGAGTCCGAGCCCGAGTCCGAGTCCGAGTCCGAGTCCGAGTCCGAGTCGCTAAGCCCCAACGGGGCTTAGCTCCTATGGAAATAAATTTCCCAAGAGCAAAAAGCATGAATGCTTTAATTGTTGATTTTAGCCTTTTTCCCATTAGAAAAATAATCCCACATGGCAAACCCATGTGCACCTCCACACCACATGTGCATCTCCAATAATAGCAAAGCTAATATATAGAGATACAAACCATTTGTTTTTTCTGATGTGGGACTAAACCTTTCTAAAGGAAAAACCAAAAACCCAACAATATGAGACGCAGTCATGGGGATAACAGCTTGAGATGGGTGAGAGTTAGGATAATACTTAGCTCTCATGAAAGTAACCCATAGAGGTTGGGAGGATCTGAGTTTCCACCAGAGTTTGACAGTGAACGCATCCATAACATCTTGTAATCGACGAAGTCCAAGCCCGCCTTCCTCCTTTGGAGTAGCCACTTTCGACCAAGACACCCATGATCTTTTATCGGTCCATTAGAAGAACCCCAAAGGAAACTTTGAAACATATCTTTAATCCGCTTGATAACACTAACAGGAGGATTGCAAGCCGCCGTGTATAAACTGGATGTGAGAACTGACTTGAGTAAAATCAGTCTACTACCTATCGATAAGGATTTATTGTACCATCCACTGATTTTGTTTCTAATCTTCGTCACTAACTCATCAAACATGGCCGCATTTCTCATTCCCGCCGTCATAGGAGCTCCAAGATATGTCATAGGAAGATTACTAACTTTAAAACCAAATGTAGATTTGATCTCTTCCACTCTATTAGAAGCAATGTTCTGTGACAAGAAAATACCTGATTTTCCAATATTAACCTTCTGTCCAGAAACATCCTCATATTGTCGAATAATATGCATCACTTTTTTTATGGATTTCTTATCTCCTCCTGAAAAAAGTAATACATCATTTGCATAAGCAACATGAGTAATAATAGGACATCCACTTGGAGAATAAAATAGAGTGAAAACTGAGTTAAACATTCAATTTGCAACTGAGACTCTCCGCAGCAAGAACAAAGAGTAATGGTGATATTGGATCACCCTGTCTCAAACCACATAAGCTCTTGAAAAAGCCCGAAGCATTCCCATTGATCAAAGTAGAGAACCAAACATTATCCAAAAGGTGAAGAATCTTGTTCAGCCATTCATTACAGAACCCCATCTTTCGAAGCACCTTCAAAAGAAATCCCCAATGTACTCTATCATATGCCTTAATCAAGTCCAGCTTTAAAACAACATTCCCTCCCCAATATTTATGATTAATCATGCTGATCATTTCCTGTGCCAGGATCACATTGTCTACAATCTCTCTTCCTTTTATGAACCCACTCTGTTCAGGGGAGATCAGACGAGGAAGGAAAGGGGCTAAACATCGAACAAGGAGCTTAAAAAATAACTTATTCACAAAGTTACATAAACTTATTGGTATATAATCAGTAATAGATTTCGGATCTATCATATTCGGAATAGGAAGCAAATGAGTGCTAGTAATAGATCTAAGCAATGCAAATCCATCAAAGAAAAGATAAACTGCCTCCAAAATATCCTAAGCTGCCCTGTAGAAACGACCAGTGAAGCCATCTGGCCCTGGTGCGCTATCCTGATCCAGACTCTTTAGAGTGGCAATCAGTTCCTCCATCAACGGCTTCTCCATAAGTTGAATGTTATCATCATTTGTAATAGAGGAATTTATCGAGTCTAAAAATTCAGGATGATTAGTGATAAGTGAGGGGAGGAAGAGCTTACTGTAGAAAGCATTAGCCTCATCCTGAATTTCCTTCAAACTGTTGAGATGTCCACCATCTGCAGTGTTAAGCACATGGATCAGTAATTTATTCTCTTAGCTGAAACACAGGAATGAATGAACTTAGTATTCTTATCTCCTTCGCCATCCCATTTAGCCCTAGCCTTCTGTCGCCAGTAAGAGTCCTCATAGCTAACTCTTTGTTTCAAATGTGCTTTAGCCTTCATCCAGTCCTCCCTTCGTGTTTCATCCTCCTGATAAGCTATCTCCGCAGCTAATGCCTGGTCTTCCGCAATTTTTACCTCCTGAAAAATATCGCCGAAAGTTTGATGACTCCAAGCTGACAGAGCTTTCCTCACAGCTGATAATCGAATCCCCACACGTACCATGCTATTCGCGTGATTAACTGATAGCCATGCCTGATTAACAATGTTAAGGAAATCATCATGAGTGGTCCAAATTTTTTAAAATATGAACAATTTCCTATCTGAATCATAATTAATTTTAATAGTTATCAGAATAGGATAATGATCAGACTCAGTACTACTGAGATGAGTAGAAGTAGATAAAGGAGCCCAAGCCTTCCATTCAGTGTCCATGAGCCATCTATCTAATCTCGAGCCTTGTCTGTGTGGACCTTCATCAGTCTTTACCCAAGTGTAGCAACTACCAGAGTACGGTAATGATTGTAGTCCTGTTCTCAGTTGGAAATTGAGGAAGTCATTGACACCAACCAGACAAACCGGTGCCCCACCAAAATTTTCTTCTACAGCAGTGATCACATTAAAATCACCCCCTACCATCCATGGCATCCTGAATTGCGATTGTAAATGAGTAAGCCGATCCCAAAGCTCACCTCTTCCTTCTTTCTTATTGTGACCATGCACCACCGATAACAGAGATCGAAATGGAAACAACGACCCCAATAGAATAACACTCAGGACTTGGTTGTGCGAATCAACCTCCTCTATGATAATCTCCTGCCTTGCTAATATCCAAATGTTTTCCTTACTGTTAAAGACCAAAGCTTGAAAACCCAGCTTGAGTTGAAAAGAGTATAGTTGTTGAACAGATACTTTAGGCTCAATGATAGCCAACACCTTAACTTTGTGAATACGACACAATGATTTGAGTCTTTTACAAGTCATTTTATCCGCAATCCCTCTAACATTACACATAATAATATTAAACATTATTGGAGAAGGATGTTGGGAGAGTTGGTGGACCTTTCGAAGAGGATCTGGTGTGTCTCGATTCACTTGGTGCAATGTACACTTTCTTCTTTCCCCATGATTTTCTTGCTTTATTAGGTGTTTGCAAAAACAAAAGTGTTCTTTATTTCACAAACTTTGTAAGAAGATTATAATAGAATTTTGGGAAAGTACAACTATAGGAATCAGATCTGAAGACGATCGCTTTATCCCTTGGACGATGTGAACTTTGAAGACGGTAGCCTCTGAAGAATGCAGCAGTACTTTGGCAAGAACTTCTGATCTCTGGTGATGATCTGATGTTGATTCTGATTTTCTGATTATTTCTCTTCTGATCCGGCCTATGAAGTAATTGAAACTCTATTTATAGAGTTCTGGAAATAACTAATTTTTAGTTATTCTAGATTGTGCAGGGTGGATTGTGCAGGCATTGGACTGCGCAAGCAGCGAACTGCGTTGGCAATTACTCGATCGTAGACCAACTGTATGAGACGCGTGGCATTGTTTGATTGAAATGCGCTTGGTCGTGTACAGATGGTTACCATATGGTGAGCAATTGATGGCATGTAGGCCACATGTAAATTGTCAGTTATCTTGATGGATTATGCCACATGAACTGCGCTGGCTTCAGACTGCGCTGAGATTGAACTGCGCTACAAGGAACATGGCAGACTATGCTTCGATTGGGTTGGTAGCTTGCGCTGGCTGTACAGCTGTCCTCGAGCACTGTACTGCACGAGAAACGAACAGTTTCCTCGTTCTTTGGGCTGTCAGCTGTCAGAAGATCTGATTTTCTGTCAGATAATGATGACGCAGCCACGTCAGCTAGCGCGCTTGGATGTGTGCGCAGTTCAGCTTGCGCAGTTGAGTTGTTGCGCAATCTGTTTCCTGTACAGTTCACTTGAAGGATGCACAATTTGATTTTTTTGCTTCTTTGGTGGGTGCAACTTAATTTTTAGGACCTACAAGACCCCCTTCAAAGTGTTCAAAATTTGAAGATATTCAAAGTTTCGAAATACTATGAATTTTGACTTTAAAATTAAGTTGCGCAAGTGATGCCTTGACTGCGCGTTTAGAGGAATCAGCTCCTAATTTCTCGGCGCAATCTGAGGTGACTGTTACTTTAGAAAAACTATAAATAGTTTCCCGTACTTCTTTCTTTCATTCTTTACTTGTTTTCAACTGTTCAAGAGAGAAAAGCTTCTGTGCCAACTCCGACTCTTCTCCTTCCTCTCCGTCGACGTCAATGGCCCCGAAACGTTCAGCCGCCGAGAAGGACAAAGCCCCCGCTGAGTCTTCGACTCGGGTTGCGCCCCGAATTTCATGTCACGAAGTCGGTCACCCTGCGCTGCAAGGTAGATAATGAACTCGATCAAAAACTATTTTTAGGGTTCTTTGACATTGTCGAACCTTCATACCTCTCTCTTTTAGAGATTTGATGGTATTGCGTCGCCCTGTTTAGGGTTTTGGTTGCACACACACAATAGTTTTCATTTTTATGAAAACTATATTCTTACGCAATCTGTTAGAAAGCGCTGGCAAATGTTCAACGCAATCTATCGATTTGCGCAAGTCTGTCCAGCGCAAACTGATGCCTTGCGCAAGTGTGTTAGCGCAATCTGATGACTTGCGCAAGTAGATGAGTTGGCACAACTGGATATTTTGTGCATGTAGGCTACATTAGCGCAATCTGATGCTTATGCACATAGCACAATCTGACACTTGCGCAATTTGCTGATTTTTTGAACATACTCTTTGATTTTGTATGTACTGAATTCTGTCTTTTTGTTTGATACAGTCAACCTCAGGGAAGACCCAGAATATGAGATCTTTACAGGGACTCTGGCTGAACCTAAATTTAAAGAGGATCTTTTCCATGTAACATTTCCTCAGTATGCCCTGCCATCTTCTCGATAGGCCATACTAACAGCACAAGACAATGAAATATTGTCGAGTCTGATGAACGGGCAGCCTCTGCAAACTGCTAACGCCATTATTCATAATAAGCCTCTATTTCTGTTTGGTGAGGCTCTTGATAAGAGTTCTCAGCCGAGACCCCGAGTTGAACAGAGACTCTTTCAGAGAGGCGAGAAAAGGATACTCTTACCAGAGATTTATAGATGCCTCCCCCTATCTCGCTACGCCTTTGCGAGCTATCCCAGGAGAATGGACTGGGATATAACTCCTCTTTAACAAGTCAGAACAGGGAACATTTGTGTGTAGAAAGGACCAAACAACAAGGACATGTTTTACAGTTCCTCGGAGCGTCACAGCTTCTTGCTCAGAGGACTGAAACCTGGGTGCATCCCACCAGAGAACTCCTCCCTGCTGCTGCCGGTCAGGACACCGATATTCGCAAACGAATTTGCAAAAGTTGAAGGAAGATATCCAGATCAAGACATCCGATTGACAGGTCTTGTTAATCCGAATAACAAGAGATGGAATTGTATAGCCAATTGGATATTGGCTCAATTCGAAGATAAGCTCAAGGAGATTGAGCTGTACCAGTCGGTATATTCTACCATTTACGGCTTTCAACCCAATCCTCACCTATTTCTTGCTTTGGCAGAAAGGTACAACTTCAGAACAGGGACTTTTATGATGCCCTGTGGGGAGATCGGACTGGCTCTTCACGAGATGAAGTACATCTCGAGTCTACCAATAGGGAATATCCCTTATGAGGAATTTGTCCCCACCAATGACGAGTTGGACAAACTTTGTCAGGAGAACACTGATATGGTGCCCGTCTTCGAGGAGCTCTTGTGCCACTACAAGATCTGTTCCTTGTATTACAAGAGCGGTTCATCAGGCACCTGCTACTCGACGAAATGGTTACCATATCTCTTCCTTAACTACATTATGGAGAAGAAAACCAAGGAACACGACAATTGTAAACCCAACTTCTTCAAACCACTCAGCAGTAGTGAGGTGATTGGGTTGATGGAGGAGAATAAGGAGATGGATATCATGATCGATGATGATCTTCAATATCCTCCTTTCAAGATAGGAGATAATGTTAAAAGTTTCATGAGGATGGGATATAGGCCTATGTCAAAGGAAGCCCAGCTGGCGGGTTTCCTCACCTACTGGCTTCGACGATTCGTCGTCCCTGGAGCGAGTGTCGTCGATCGCTTCCATCGAGGCGTGTTGTTTGCTGTCGTCCGCTTAGTCTTTGGCTATCGGATGGATCTTTTGTCGGCAATGACCTGCCGAGTGAATGCTGGCCTCCGCCTGTTTGTAGATTCAATGCTCAAAAGGAAAGGTGAGAAAGGAAGCTTTCCGCGGCTAGAGCTGCCATATACATACCTATTCGGATGGTTGCTTCTGCACTATCCTACTCTGATGAATCCCGACATGGGAGCGGTAGGTGGCAGCTTCTTAAGGAGATTCTCCAGAAGCAAATGGATATACACTAGTTTGAGAGATTGCAGACGTGCTCTGAATCTCGGAAAGGGGTGGAACTTCTATTGTGTTCCTCCTCCAGCTGGCTATGATCACATGTCTTCAAATCTGGTCGACTTAGGGAGGCAACCTTTGGGTCATGCAGTTTTTGATTGGCTGAGGACAATCAGGCCGTCACACCTGGTATACAGATTTGAAGAGAATATTATTTGGAACCCTATCTTTCCAGCCGCTTTGTTCGTCAATTCGGCTATGACTAGTTTCATGTAGGCAATGCCATCACGTGCCTACAAGGAAAAGGTTATCTGATTGACGAAGCCCGGGCTTAGGCTTATTATAATGCTCGAAACACCAGAACAACATTCTCGATGCCGATGAAGAGCGACTATGGCCCTCGAATGCTATATACATATTCACTTTTCTATACAT
Organism: Iris pallida; assembly: GCA_029216955.1. Taxonomy (NCBI): domain Eukaryota; kingdom Viridiplantae; phylum Streptophyta; class Magnoliopsida; order Asparagales; family Iridaceae; genus Iris; species Iris pallida. Next base: position 48,610 of record JANAVB010021824.1, on the reverse strand, counting down.
CCGCGAATACCTTTGCCGAGAACTTCAGTCTCGCCGACAGCTTTGCGACAGCAGCCAGATTAAAGAAGAGAGCGTCTATTGTGTTAGCTCCTGGCAACGATAAAGAGCGTGAACCGGCCGATACACCGTTGGAAGCTTCAAGGGAAGCCAACTTCCCGAAAGAAGTCAACGAACCATTGCGCATTTCCTTGAAGGTTGTCAAATCTTCAGCTACACCGAGAACACATCGTGATAAAGAGGATCGATTAATGATCGATGCTCTGAACGACCGCGACTTCAACCTCCATGATGATGTGGATCCGATCGCAGCAACTGATAGTGGAGCCCGAGAGGAGAGCACAAGTGATGAAGTTTCATCAGCAGAGGCTGTTGATGATACACTGAATCCAGAGGAGGACACTGAGGCCCATGTATCCTCAGAAGCTGTTGATGAAACATTGAATCCAGAAGAGGATGTTAATGTGCATGTATCTCTAGAAAAGAATGTAGATGGAGAAGTAGCAGCTGAGGAAATTACTACTGCTGATCCCAAAGGTCTTGAATGATATTATCAATCTTGTTTTCATGGATTAAATGGATGACATATAAATTTTTATCGATGCAGAAGTTGAATCTTCTCCGATTCCTTCAATATGCACTGACATAGTGCCAATAAAGGAGATAGCCAGCGGTAGCAGACATTTTTCGGGCGGCTCCGAAGCAGGTAGTAGCCAGGCAGTAATGTCTGAGGATACTTCTGCGAGGTTGCAACTCGTGTCAGCAGAGGACAAACTTGTCCCTGGACCTAGCAATGGTAAGATCACTCTTACTTTTGATCCTTCTCGATAGTTGCTAATGACAGCCTACTGATGGTGTTTGTTTAATTTTGCAGAAGAACACCTGGGAGGGGCGACTGGCGCTACCATGGCTCCATTATCCAGAGAGACCTCCACTCATATGCAAGAAGCTGAACGTCCATCTGCACAGGAACCTGCTGCTTCGACATCCATGGGTGTAGCTGCTACTCCTGGTGCCATTGCCACCAACAGATTCATAATCGGTTCCTTCACCAATCTTTTCTTCAATTCTCTAGGACCCTTAGTAGAGAGGTAATGGATAAAGAAGAGGTTGGTTTCATAACTGTTAGGGGTCCACCTCCTATCTGATAGCTGCCATCCGGAGTCAAGGTGATGAAGCGCAAGCTGCTTACCTTGAGCATATCCTGGATGAGCTAGAGGAATCGGTTAAGATCTACAAAGATCTGAATCGGGGGAAGGTGAAGACCTTGGTACAGGCCAAGTTTGAGAGGATGTCACAAGAGGCTGCAGTTGTGAAGGTTGACTTCCAGATTATCTTGGACACTTTCACTGCCAAGTCTTCAGAATATAATTCTCAAATAGCGATAATAGCATCTGCTGCCGAGGAGAAGGAGAAGAAAGTTGCTGAACTAAAAGCAGAATCTGCCCGTCTTCAAGAAGAGTTGAGACTTGTTCAGCTTGCTCTAGAAGATGAGGCCACACAACATCAAGCTACAATTCAGCAACTGGACGCCCTGACCCAGAAAAGAGATGAATATGTCACAACTCATCAAGCTGAAATCTCTCGCAGACTAGTAACCATGCCAACATTCGACGATAAGTCTGGAATGGAAGAAGCTAGGAGGCGAGTGATGGACTCTCGTGAGGAGCGACTGCAAACTTTAAAGCAGCAGATGACTAGTTTGATGACCCCGCCAGCGGAATAGAAAGACTTTTTGTATCTTCAATTTTTTGTGACATGTAATTCTGTAATGTCTTTTAATTTTGATCAATAAAAAGACATTTTTCTTTGTGGCTCTATTATTTATTGCATATCTTATTCAGATATAAATAATAGCGATAGAAAATATATTCAGAGGTGCAGGACATGATATATTTCTTGATTTAGAAAATAATTATATTCATTATATCTGCTCAGAGGTAATGTGGACATGGCAGAATATAATTTATTGAATATCATTATTTCAGCAGACAACTTAATCAAAGATGACAAGTTGCTGATATGAACGAAATGGATGATTCATCAAAATATGTGAACGAAATAAATCGTCAGGATGAACGGATGGACCGTCAAATGAATGGAATGAACGGATGAACCGTCAGATAGATGAAATGAACGGGCGAACCGTCAGATGAATGGATGAACGGGTGAACCGTCGGATGTATGTAATGAATGGGCGAACCATCAGATGAATGTGATGAATGGACGAACCATCAGACGAATGTAATGAACGGGCGAACCGTCAGATGAATGTAATAAATGGACGAACCGTCAGATGAATGTGATGAACAGGCGAACCGTCGGATGAATGTAATGGATGGGCGAACCGTCGGATGAATGTAATAAACGGGCGAACCGTCGGATGAATGTAATGAACGGACGAACCGTCGGATGAATGTGTCGCTTCATTATCTCACGAATCTCTGTCCATAAATAGAAAAGAAAATTAGATGGAATGATCACTTTCACTTTTCAACATAAAGATGTCGTCTGGAGATGCATCCAAGAAGGCTGAGATCGCCCCGAAGGTTGAAGCGGTTACTGAAGAACGTCCAGTCGAACCGGCCCAGCCGAAGCAGACAGAGGTAGGCGAAGGTTCATCTGCACCCAAACCACCAAAGGACATCTTGGACTTCCTTCTTGAACCAGGGACGACAGAGGAAGAAGAGGCCATGAGGATGGCTGCTTGCAAGTTCCTGGTGGGTTCGAGCAAGGATATTCTCAGCTCTTTTGCCGATTATGTTTTTGAGAAGGACGGTAGTGGTCTTCGTCCCAATTTTGAGAAGGATGATAGTGACCTTCCTTGATATTATGTACTATCATTCATGATGAAATAAAATCAAATTTTATTTATGAACTTGTCTGATGATTACAAGCAATGTCTTTTACATTTATACATAATACTTTTTGAGGAACTTGCCATTGATGGGCATCATTGCAACTCGACCGTCTAGCTCTGAGACTTGATAGGCTCTATTTGAGAAGACTTTGCTCACGATATATGGCCCTTCCCACTTCACATCGAACTTGCCCTTACTCATGTGAGTCATAATCATAGGACGTCTGACGGTTAGAACAAGCTCCCCTTTCTGAAAGGCTCTGACTTTAACTTTACGGTTGAAAGTCTTTGAGATGCGGGCTTGGTATAACTCAATATGCTGTTGAGCCAATAGCCGCTTCTCGTCGAGCGCTTCTAATTCTTGGAGTCGAAGAAGGTCGTTGTTCTCTGTAGTGAGCTTATTAGCGATAGCAATCCTTAAAGACGGAATTTGAAGTTCCAGGGGAAGAACAGCTTTACAGCCGTATACCAAAGAGAAGGGTGTACAGCCTGTAGGGTTGCGGACCGTAGTACGGTAGGCCCAAAGACATTCTCTAAGCTTTTCACTCCAGTTTCATTTGTTAGTAGACACAAACTTCTTGAGGAGCTTGATGATAGTCTTGTTGAAAGCTTCAGCCAAGCCATTAGCAGCAGGATTGTAGGCTGTCGAAGCGATATTATCAATCCGATGATCGTCACAGAACCTTGTGAACTTTTGGCTGATGAACTGAGGTCCATTGTCATGAATGATTCGTCGAGGTACACCAAATCTATAGATGATATGGTATTTGTCGAAGTTGATGACACTGCTGGTCTTGACTTCAGCCAATGGTATAGCTTCGGCCCACTTGGAGAAGTAGTCGGTTATTGCCAGTATGAAGCGATGTCCTCTAGAAGAAGGAGGATTGATGGGACCTATATTATCCATGCCCCAAGCTTCAAAAGGCCAGGAAGCAGCAGTCGGATGAAGGAATTCTGATGGTTGATGAATAAAATCTGCGTAAATTTGACAAGCTCGACATTTTCTTACATATTCGATGGCATCAGATACCATAGAGGGCCAGTAGTAACCCATGCGTTGGATACGATCTTGTAGCTTAGGACCGGGTTGATGTGCTCCGTAGACACCGTCGTGAGCTTCATGCAATACTTGCTTCGCTTCATCACCAACAAGACAACGCAAGAGTAGGCCGTCATAAGTCCGCCGGTAAAGAGTTTTGGTGGTCTGATTGTAGTAGAATCGTAGAGACCACCAACAAATACTCGTAACTTCCTTGGGATCTTCAGGCAGTATGTCATGAACTACAAAGTCGATGAAGGGAGCTCTCCAGTCTTTACTGATAATATTGGCTTCAGTAAGATTACTGAACTCAATATTACGATTGTTTTTGATGCAGAACAATTTCCGATTAGAGACAACCACCACTTGCTGTCTTTTGATAGGAATGACAAAGACTGCTGTAAGATTAGCCAAAGCATCGGCTTCAGTATTGCAAGCTCGACGGACATATTCGATGAAGAAGGCTTTGAATGATGTAGCCATGTTGATTGCCGCTTCATAGTAAGGCACTAGATCTTGATGGCGAACTTCGTAAGTTCTTCTAACCTGGTTAACAACCAGCTTGGAGTCACCATAAACTTCAAGATATTCGACGTCCAGTTGTTTAGCTAACTGAAGGCCAATGAGTAGAGCATTGTATTCTGCCATGTTGTTGGAGCAAGGTTCATCTAAGGAATAGGCTCTTTGGATAGTTGACCCGTCTGGAGAAACAAGGACAACTCCAACTCCTGCAACAATGGCACCATTGGGTCCAATCCTGGATGCACCGTCAAAGAATAGACGCCAAGTAGGAAATTCTTCGGAGATCATATTTGATTCCAATGTCTCGTCCGGAATTTTATCATAGAGTTTGGATGTCTCTGGAACAGGATGAGCTGCCAAGAAATCCGCCAGTGCTTGACCTTTAACAGACTTTTGAGAAACATATACCATGTCATATTGGGCTAGCAGAATGGTCCATATAGCCAGCCAAGAATTGAGTGTGCTAGGCTTCTTCATCAGTACCCGAAGAGGATTAACTCGGGATATGACATGAATAGTTTGGCCAATGATGTAATGCCTCGTCTTTTGAACAACAAACATAAGAGCTAGGCATTCTTTTTCGACCGGACTATAACGGTGTTCGACACCAATCATAGTACGACTGAGATAATAGATGGCTTGTTCATGACCTTCTTTGTTCTTTTGGGCAAGTAAATCACCCAATAAATGATCCATAGTACGGATATACATTAAGAATGGTATGCCAGAGATTAGTGGCACCAAGACTGGTAGGTTCATGAGATATTGTTTTATGTTGTCAAATGCTCGTTGACATTCTTCGGTCCAGATAAAAGATATACCCTTCTTCATTAGCTGAGTAAATGGTCTACAACGTCCAAACAGATTCGAAATGAACCTCCTGATGTACGCAAGTCGACCCTGGAATCCTCGTAGCTCTTTTAGGTTGCGTGGAGGACGCATCCCTTGAATAGCTTTGATCTTCTCGGGATCCACGCGTATACCCTTAGAGGTAATGACGAAGCCGAGAAATTTACCACTAGAGACACCCAAGAATGACTTGGTGGGATTCATTTTGAGTTGATGTTGGCGCATCAGATTGAAGATAGTTCTCAAGTCTTGGATGTGATCTTCCTTTAGACGACTTTTGACAGCAATATCGTCAACGTAGCATTCGGCTGTCTTGCGCAGATGATCTCGAAAGATGGTACTCATAGCTCGTTGGTAAGTTGCACCAGCATTCTTGAGACCAAATGGCATTACGGTATAGCAGTAGACTCCGCGAGGAGTGCGAAAAGAAGTATATTTTTCAACTTAAGGATTCATCCAAATCTGATTATATCTGGAGAATCCATCCATGAAAGATATTCGCTCGAACCCACAGGTGTTGTCAATCATGACGTCCGTGATAGGAAGAGAAAATTCATCTTTTGGACAAGCTTCATTAAGATCCCGAAAGTCAATGCAAACTCAAACTTTTTCTGTTTTCTTCAAGACTGGGACAACGTTGGCTACCCAATCTGGATGTTGTTCTTCTCGGATAAAGCCACAAGTGATGAGCTTCTTGACTTCATCATCGATTGTATCCATCATTTCTGGTTTGAAGCATCGTTGTTGCTGTTTGACCGATTTTCCATTAGGTAAGATATTCAATTTGTGAGTAGCAACTTTGGGATCTAGACCTGGCATGTCTTCATAGCTCCAGGCAAAGACATCAATGTATTCTTGAATAAGAAGAATTAATTCTTGCTTATCTGCCTCTGGAAGGTTCTTACTGATGAATATTGGACGAGGTGACCCGCTCTCTCCTACATCAATTTGAACCAATTGATCTTCGGTAGGAGGTTCTCGTTGTTCGAATCGGAGTTCCCATTGGGTATCCATTCGTTGAGCCCAAGGATCTATTTCGGGATTTTCTTCAATATCCTCGTCATAGCCTTTTGGAAGTTCAACGGAGACCATGTTAGAAGATACGATCAATCGATGAACTTGACCGATGCTGGTGTCAGAATCCCATGATCTGGAATAAGAAGAGTTAGAGAGCTCCTCGCTATCGGATTCGGAGACTGCTGGGGATAATACCGGAGATGAAGTATATCTGAGACCTCTTTTGGTCCTGCTGTAGTACATTTCTGATTTTCCTTTCGGAACAGCCGTACAGATAGGAGTTCTTCTACCTCTACCATAGTTGAGGCCATTCTTGAAGTCATATCCCATCTTTCGGATGATGTCTTTTGATTGTTGACTGTAACGACGAAGTTGAAGATGCCCCGTATCGTTACTTTTGCTATCATCCGTATAGCTGAATTTTTGTTCTGGTCCTTCACTAAAAAAGTATTGGACTCTCGCCTCTCTTTCGAGAAGGGACAACAAAATATGAATAATCTGGGTGTTCGAGTGAGACCTCTGTTTGAAGAGACTGTACAACTCCCATTGTAAATGACTAAAAGCTATCTAACATATCCAAATAGTACTTAGCATGATAAATGATATCAGTATACTGGAAAGGAGATGCTTTTTCATTGATTTGTACATCTGTATTTACAACAGGACCTTTAGCCTTAGCAGGCTTGGTCAGATTGATTATAAGAGGTAGAGAAGAAGAACGTAGAGGAGGATTGGACTTGTTACAACGAAGGTCAATAACAAGCGGCTCAGAGGAGCTGAGCTCCCTTTTATCCTTGTTATGAGATAAATCAATAACAAGTAGCTCAGAAGAGGTGTGCTGCCTTTTTTCCTTGTTACGACGTAAGTCGATAACAAGTGGCTCAGAAGAGGTGAGCTCCTTTTGATCCTGACCACCATCAGTTGGTTGCTTCTGGACTGGCAAGTGAATAGCCAGTAGTTTGGAGGATTGAGAACAAGAAACACGTCCTTTAACAGGTATGATGAGGGTGTCATTGGGCACTGCTTCTTGTTCTTCTTCAGTATCTAGAGATAGTACTACCTTCATGAACTCATCCTTATACATATGAACATCGTTGCAGTATGCTTAGACACCTTTGAAAGGATAGAGATCAACAACCTCCTTTTGAACCTCTCCATTGTCATCGACATATTTGAAATATTGATGGAGAGTCGAAGGAACAATATTGTGCTCGTAAAGGAATGGTCTCCCCAACAGAGCATTGTAAGAACAACCATGGTTGTCTATGATGTAGAAGGTCACCTTTGTACGGAGATTGCCTATTTGGAGTTTTAGGCGAATCTTGCCCAGAGGTTCACTTCTTCCTTGGTTGAACCCCAGGATGGTGGTGATTGTACTAGAAAGACTATGTACTGGGATCTTTAGTGCATCTAACAATGTCTTTGGCATGATGCTGAGGGCAGACCTTGGATCTATCAGAATACGATCGACTTTCATCAAGTCGACGTATCCTGTATAGTATAGAGGACGGTCATGCCTATTGTCTTCCATCAGCATATCATCCTGTGTGAAGGTAACGTTTGGAATTAACTCCAACACTCTATGACAATGGAGGCAAGAGACAGGCTCTATTTTCGGCTTCTTTAGAAGGGTTAGACAGGTTTCTGCCTGCATTAGAGCTCCACTCAGAGTTTCCCGAGTCTCTTTGGAGAGGCGCAAGAGCTTGAAGATTGACAGCCTGGCCGGTGTATTGGTTAGTTGAGCCAAGATATCAAAATTGTATGGCTTCTCAAGTCCAGAAGGAGATGACTTTTTTAAAGGTTTGTCGAAGCGGACTTGTTGTTTGCCTTTTTCGGCTACTGTCGGTTTGGGAGGAGTGGGTTCTACAACCGATGAGGATGCAGCAGGAATGTCCTCTATAGAAACTGGTTGCACTGGAGCGGGCTCAGAAGAAGAAGCAGGGTTTTTTTGATTTTTAGGAACTTCTCGTAAGTAGGCTTTTCCTGATCTGATGTCCAACAGGATTTCCTCTTCGACTATGGGGTCAAAAGACACCATATTACATATTTTTGTTTTGCCCTTGGAGCGTTCTTTTTTCTTGGAGGAAGAGGAAACTTCGAACTCTGAAGCAAGATCAGGGTGAATCCACATAATCTTGCCATTGTCAAAAGATAAGGGGACGAGACCTTCACTTCGTGGAGGAGGGAGATTCTCGATCTCAAGAGTGGCCTTAGGAATAGGGATAACACCGTGCTGTACCATCTGCGGAGGAAAATTACCGAACTAAACTGAGACCATGTTCACGGTAACCGTCTTCTCGTCTTGCTGCAGAGTGACAACTCCAGCGTTGACTAGCTCTTGAATTTTGCCTTTGAGCACGTAACATGCTCGAGTGGGATGCCCAATGAACCTGTGATAGACACAATATTTGGGATGATCAGTCTTACCGACTTCATCAGGCTTCTTTGGGTCTGGGAGTTGGAGCTTATTGCTTTTGATCAAGCAATCAAAGATGCTCACGGTGTCATTCTCATCAAAGGAGTATTCTACTTTCGGACGAGGTTCCCTTGATGGAGGTATAGAAGGAGTAGAAGTAGACGTAGGTGGAGCTACGTTGACCGCCAGAGATTCTTTGTTCTTCAAGTTGATATTCAAAGTTTCTTTTCCCTTGCGGTTGTTCTGGCGATTACCGCTACTCGATATCTGGTGTTCATCCCGGTCGGGGTTAGACATGTGCACCCCTAGCTGCTTGAACTTGTCAGCGCTAACTTCAGCTGCTTTAGTATTGACAATGAAGGATAGCCAATCTTGGAACTGAGTTGACCCCGTCCACATGCTGATGATAGGCAAAAGATTTGCCTTGCAGGTGTCTATAGTGACAGCGGCCAGAGTTCCACGAGGCATTTTTAAAGCTTCTCGGCAGAACCTTTCAATGAAACTCTCAGCGGTTTCATTATACCTTTGTTTAATTTTATTAAGGGCTGACATGGTCATGTCATTGATCCCCTCATAGAATCATTCTAAGAAGATTTATTTTAGACCTGAGAACGAGGTGATACAGCCATCGGGCAAGCTCATGTACCAATCGTATGCCACACCGGCTAAACAGCCGACGAATACTCTAGTAAGAAGAGCGTCATTTGGCTGAAGTTGGACAGTTATTACCTCAAAGTGGTTAATAAACTGACTGGAAGAAGTACTTCCATCAAACAGCAAAATTGTAGGGATCTTGTACTTTGGAGGAAATGGGACTTCCTTCCATTCCACTGGGTAGGGTTATTTGATCCCCAACCTCTGTAAATTGTCATTCTCTTTGAAGGCCTCGAATTAAGTGCGCAGGAGTTTGACAGCTTCATTAGCATCCTCTAATGATGTAGAAGGAGCAGGCTGAATCAGAGTGTTAGGGTGAGAAACAGCGTGGTAAGCACTACCCCCAGCACCTGACTGACTGGGTGTAGGTTGAATCTGTACAGGAGGTACTTGAGGAGATACTATCCCCAGCCCTGTATTGACAGGCACCGACGATGCTATGATCTCAGGATTTGTAGCAGGTACAGTCGATGGCATTGTATGTTGGGCCACGATGATAGAATGCATACTTGCAACCATTTCAGCCATAGTCTTCAACTTATCTTCTAGCACAGCTATTCGTTGTTCTTGACTAGCCGAACTAGAAGCATCTGGGTCTTCAGTGACAACATAAGCAGTCACTTCTCTGGGTACAGTGGAAGATACTGTCCGTTCAGAACTTTTGCTGTATGCATCATAGTCGGAGAAAGAGTCATCTCCTGAATGAGAAAGAGGAAGATGGCCGGAAGGATCTTGAAGATTCCTTTGACCAATTGTGTCTCGGCTTCGGGATCTGGTATGTCGAAATACTCCTTTAGAAGATTCTTGGAGTAAATCTACATACCGCTGACTGGGCCGTCGAGGCTTGCCGTGCTTGGAGCACCTTCTACCCCCAGTGTCTCGAGAAGTCATGTTGACGGAAGCGTACAATACTTCGTCTTCATCTTCTGACATTGGTTCAGACGTTGCAAAATTCAAATGATCGAAGACAGGTCGTTTTGTTGTCTTACAACAACACTTGATGACAACTTTGTGATTATAATGGTGTCCAAGTGGTTGAACTGGAGGTGTTGAGAAGTTGTCCCGTTTTTGTTTGAGGTGTTCTCGGAGATCGGGAACACTGACGGGACGAGAAGAAGTTCGAGGGATATGTTCTTTGACCACATTCGGAACATGGTTTCGGTTCTTCAGATGTTTTGTCCCTTGAGTGTACAGGGAAGTACTCATTTCATTAGCATAGGCTGTTTGCGTTTCGCCGAAGTTGGCCTATTGAGATAAGTTCTTAGATCAGCAAATTCACCCCAGGGATTTCTGCTACCGGAGTAGGCAGAATACCTCTTTGATCAGTATACTTCCCTTTGGCAAGGAGGGAAGAAGAACTCTTGTTTGAGAGAGTTCGTGTACTGATTGGTGCCGAGGCACGTTCAGATTGATCTTTCGAGGTAAAAACCGAAGAAGACTGAGAAAAGACCAAAGGGCCTTTTTCTTTGTTGTAAGGAAGGGTTAGCTAAAGAGCGTTTCCCTCTGTTGTCTTCCAAGTCGTGGGACGAGGAAGTTTGAGAAAAGACCAACGGGCCTTTTCCTTTGTTCTGAGGAGGAGGAGGAATCCTCAACAGACTACCCCCAGTAGATAGCGCTGGAGCAACAGGGTGCTTGGAAAGAGGAGCAGAGTTTTTCCCCTTGCTGTGAAAAGAAAGGAGATTAGCCAAAGGGCTGTCCCTCTTAGACTGCACTGGCACAGTTTGCGCAGGGGTTGGTGTGGCAGTAGGCGCATTGGCAGGTTGCGCATGAGGAGCTTTGACAGATGGCCTTTTGGCCACAGATACTGTAGCTTGTGCAGCAGGAGTCTTGACTTCAGAGTGCTTGAGTTGCATTCTGGTTGCTGGAATGGTGGACTGCGCAGGAAGAGTTGCAGCCAACTGTGCCAGGCGAGGAGGAGTCTTGTACTTTGCCAGAGCAGCATAGGAAGTGGTTTGTGCACTGGCAAGAGGAGCAGTGTATTGCGCATGGGCAGTAGAGGCAGCAGACTGCGCAGCAGTTTTGGGAGCAGAGACAGCAGACTGCGCAGCAGTTTGCGCAAAGGATTGTGCAGAGGACTTTGGAGTCCACACTGAACAGACTTTGCTCTTGACAGAAGTTACAGTGCGACGAGTAGTCCCGGAGTTGATCATCGCCTCGTAGGCCGTCTGGTTGACCTTTACAACCAGCGTCTTCTGCGTCTTTCCGATAGACGCAACGTCACAATGAGTTGTCACTTCCTCGTCGGAGGAGAAAGTCGTCCCCAGCAGAGTCGCCATTTTGTTTGCAAAAACAAAAGTATTTTTTATTTCACAAACTTTGTAAAAGATTACAATAGAATTCTGGAAAAGTACAACTATAGGAATCCGATCTGAAGACGATCGCTTTATCCCTTGGACGATGTAAACTTTGAAGACGGTAGCCTCTGAAGAATGCAACAGTACTTTGGCAAGAACTCCTGACCTCTGGTGATGATCTGATGTTGATTCTGATTTTCTGATTATTTCTCTTCTGATCCGGCCTATAAAGTACTTGAAACTCTATTTATAGAGTTCTTGAAATAACTAATTTTTAGTTATTCTGGATTACGCAGGGTGGATTGTGCAGGCATTGGACTACGCAAGCAGCAAACTGCGCTGGCAGTTACTCGATCGTGGACCAACTGTATGAGACGTGTGGCATTGTTTGATTGAAATGCGCTTGGTCGTGTACAAATAGTTGCCACGTGGTAAGCAATTGATGGCATGTAGGCCACGTGTAAATTGTCAGTTATCTTGATGGATTGCACCACATGAACTGCGCTGGCTTCAGACTGCGCTGAGATTGAACTGCGCTGCAAGGAACATGGCAAACTGTGCTTCGATTGGGTTGGTAGCTTGCGCTGGCTGTACAGCTGTCCTCGAGCGCTGTGCTGCACGAGAAACGAACAGTTTCCTCGTTCTTCGGGCTGTCAGCTGTCAGAAGATCTGATTTTCTGTCAGATAATGATGACACGGCCACGTCAGCTAGCGCACTTGGATGTGTGCGAAGTTCAGCTTGTGCAGTTGAGTTGTTGCGTAATCTGTTTTCTGTGCAGTTCACTTGAAGGATGCACAATTTGATTTTCTTTGCTTCTTTGGTGGGTGCAACTTGATTTTTAGGACCTACATTAGACGGTGCCTCTTGTGATTCGCCATGGTTCTCCTCCTCGTCTGCAATATCAGCCCAGTCATTTGGTATCTCCCCTTCTTCCGGAATAGAACGTTCCGACGACGTGTCCTCCTCCATGTCTTTATTTACTGCAGTCGATTGATAAAGGTCATCCTCAGTCTTGTCCTTCTCCATGTCTCCACCAGTAGCAGTAATAGCCACCACCGGAGGCTGGAGTGGTAGTTCATCTGAAATAGGCTGATTTGCTATCAATCCTGATGTGACCACTGGATTAGCTTCACCGTCGGAAAGAGGAGCACCGTCAGCATCTCCCTCATCATGAACCACAGTCTCCAATATAGTAGCACTCTTAACCATATTTGGGTTTTCATGATTATGAGTAGCATTAATGTCATTAGGTGCATTGTCCTCTTCAATTAATATTTCTTTACCTTTGCTTTGCGGATCTATGGAGGGGCCTACACCTTTAGCTTGATCAGCTGAGTTCTCATTAACTTTCTGAGCTTTACACTCCTCCTTAGTATGACCTTGATAAAGCATGTGGTGCAATACTTAGGAATATGCTTATATTCAATCTGTTGAGTAAAAGTTCTTCATTGTGGCATGCAAATCCAAACAACTTTAGGCAATTTTTTACTAGAGTCCACTTCTACAAAAACTCTAGCCATGCTTGGATGGGAAAGCTCCTAACGTAGCCTTGTCAAGACGTAAAGGTGTTCCAATGCCAAGAGCAATGGAAAATAGCACATTCTTAGCAAATAGTTGGATTGGAAGGCCAGGGAAGGATACCCAAACAGAAGAAAGGGGAGATTCCCTGGAGGTAGAGAAATCTTTGGTCCACTTAAACAATCTCATGGGAGCTCGAACAACATACCATATGTCCCGAGAACGAAGTCTCAGAAAATCAACCTCCAACGAAGGACGAATCAACACATGCTTCGATTCAATAAGACCCACCTTGATCGAACCCACAAACTTGAAGTCCTCAAAAGCTTTACGGATCACATCTTTATATGGCCGATGATGTGAGAATTTACCAATCAATGCAAACTTGAAAAGATCTGCTAGGATTTGTTCATCCTCATCCGAAAAAGTGACTACTGGAACTC
>JANAVB010021824.1:0-30000 GCA_029216955.1 Iris pallida | reverse complement strand
CCATGTCATCTCCAGAGTCAATCCTCTGCGAGTACTTATGAAAAAGCCTAGTACACTCAATTCTAAACTTGCTACATAGGTGATGCTGATAGCACAGTATGATATGATCTATGTTCCGTAAAAGTCTGTCAAGGGTCAAGCCTTAGCTGACTGCTTAGCTGCGTATCCAATCCCTGAGACTTCAAAACTCTATGACGAAATTCTCAAGGAAACTCTAGAGTCTAACACGACCTCGAAAGGAATACTCGTTTGGCGTCTATTCTTTGATGGTACATGCATCTAGAATCTGACCCAACGGTATCATCATTGCTGGAGTAGGATTGTCCTTGTATCCCCAGAAGGGCTAGTCATTTAAAAAGCCTATTCTCTGGACGAGCCATGTTCTAACAATATTGTCGAATACAATACTTTGCTCATCGGTCTCCAGTTAGCTAGGCAACTGGATATTCACTATCTTGAAGTATGTCACGACCCGCTCCCAAATATTTAGATACGAGTCAGACACCCCTAGCCTACGTTGGAAGACTTAACGCAGTAAGCTATAAACATCTAAGAAAAACTCCAAGAATAACATAAAAATAAATATCACAGCATCTAACCGTCCCAAAATGATCACCATAATCCACAAGTCATAATACAATTTATATATAAAAGTACTAGAGACAAATCCGGTGACAGAAATGAAATACAACTATGAACTCTCAATATACAACATCTAGAACTAAAGCTAAATGAACCTAAACCTGTAACCTCTAGCTAAGTCATGCCTCCATTTTCCTCAGCTAAGATCCCGGGCTCTGGCCCATAAGGTGGAACGATATCCTCAAGTACACCTGCAACATATCCAGTCAGGAGCGGAGCAAAAGGTAATGAACAAGAACATCATGATATGGAAATGAGTACATGAGAATATGAAATATAAAGTACAGGAAAAGAACATAAAAGTACAAAAATGTAAAGTACAAGAAGTACAGTAAATAAAGTACCAGAAGTAAATACTGAACCTGAAGTACAAAAAATGACATGTGCACAATATTTGAAATACAACTAGCATATGTGACCGGCTGGGGTAAGCACAGAAATAAGCACATAAAATTGGTACTATTTAGGGCCCGTGTGCACGGTACGAGGCCTAAGCTATCAACCTGAATTTTTGATCCTTGGGTTTGGTCACATAGCTAGTGTATTTCCCCTCCCCGACCACAAGTACAAGAATATAAAAGTACAAGAGTACATGATATACCATGTCGTAATGTGTCACAAGAAAAGCACATGATATGAATGTAAATGAACATAAACCATAGAATGTACTTGCCTTGCTCAGGGTGATCGAAAATATGAAGTAAAACTGGATGTCCTCCTGGATAATAGGTACAATTAGGTTAAGGTTATGCATAAAGGCATTAACTATCTTATTATTTCTAAATAGTTAGTTAATACGAACTAATACCAATAGTTTTTATAATCTATATTCATTTTTAAAATACTTCTACAATTAATATTCAAAATTGTTATTATAGGAACGAATATTAGTTAAAATTTTACTTAGACATGTACCAAATATACATACAACTAATTATATATAGAAGAATTATTTTACCAAAATACCACCATAGAAACACCTTAGTAATGCTAGCAATTGTTATAACAGTTCTATATATATAATGATGCCACCTCATACTTCCACATATGGCTAACCCAACCTGGCAACCCTAGAACTATCTATAACATGCTTGGACTAACTATATACTTAACATATATTCAAACCCAGCAACTTGCTTAACCTTTCCAGATTCACTTCTCAGTCAATGCAACCATCCAACCACCAAAACTAAAAAGAGTTGACACAACATCATAGAACCACAACCAAGGTTCCTAATTGACCACCTGTAGCTTCCTGATATAGAATCTAAGCTTAATACATTGATTCCAACTATTGTGTCAACCCCAATCATTAACAATTTCCATTAGTTCACTTCACTGAGCCAAATGGCTTATCTCCAACCCAATAATAGAAAAACTGAACAACGCAGCAACCATGATAGAATTGAGAACAAGTTAATTAGCCCAAACCAACAAATTAACACAGAAGGAAACCCAATAGTCAGCCCATGCGTACTGCCTATAACCTGGGAGTTAAAAGTAACATTACAGCCCATAGTAAAAAGAAACATTACAGCCTATAGTAAAAATAACATTACAATCTCATAATAAAATTCACTACCAACTCGAAGCTGAGTCTCCCTAAATAACAACCCATACAGCTATAACCTGACATGGTCCCCATCATAGTTCAGTTGGTTATTTGTAAAATCCCTAAATTTCTACTATTTTTTTATTATTAAATTTGGTACTGATTTAAAATTTTGTATTGTACGTCACGTAGTCGTATTGTACCTCGTGTGCGAAATTTTGTTTTTTGTAATTGCTCGACGAATGCGAATATGTGCGAACGTACATATTTTTGAAAAACATTATTTTATTATTTTTATAGTTTCAAAGTAATATAGACAAAAACTATTTCTAGCTATTATTTTCAAGTTTATGACTTTAATTATGAAAAGCCTTTCATTTATATAGTTATAATAATAAATAAATTTTTTCTATAAAATGGTAAATTATAAAAGTATATTTATGTAAATATTATTTGTATATACATAGATATTTTGTAATTATTTATTAGTTTATTTTAAATAATAATGTAATTTTCAAAATTATTATTATTAGTATTTTTGGAAAATATATTTCGAAATTATTGTGGCAATTTAAACCTTGAGTTGAATTTATGGAATTATTTAAATAGTTAAATATTTGAAATTTTATTTATCCCATTTGATTTAATTAGATTTAAATTGGATTTGGATTTGATTTATTTTAAAAAGGGGATTTAAATCTTTTCCTAATCCTATCCAATTGGGAATTCCCACATCCTATAAATAGGCAGGTACTCCTCCATAACTTTTATCCTCCACAAAATTTCTACAACGTGTACGTGCCTCGTGTCGGTGTCCATCTCTTCCGTGTCAGCCGTGACGGCCTCGAGTCCGACCCCGGGTGTCATTCCAATCTTATTCCAATCTACCTTTTTACATATACATTGTCACCATCTTCGTGTCCACACACGGACACGTCATCCTCCTTCTCCAACACCTAGTCCTAACCCTAAAACCTAACTCTAGAGAACCCGCAACCTCGATCCCGGTGAGCGCCCTGCCATCTCTCCACGAGCCCTAATACAGTCGTCACCCAATCTAGCCACAGATCATCACCACACCCATTGTCGCCCTGCCAATTCTCACAGTTTTCCGTCACCACCACAACTACAGTGCCCGACCAGTGGCCGATTACCCCCGGCAGCCCGCCACCACTATCAGTAACATCACCACTACCGTACCCCAACTCCTCTTCCAACAGCACCAACCCATCACGGCAAACTAGCCGACCCCCGACCCAAAAATAACCGCCACCGCACAAAACCACCCACCGCCGCGGCGACCCCGCCAACGCCGTCGTGACCACAGACTCCATCACCACCATCACCAAGAGAAAAGAAAAAAAAAGAAATTAAACCACCACCACCACTACTAACCTTTGCCTCGGCATGCTCTCCGATTCCCCGCCGGGGCAGCGCTCGCCCGCCGACGAGCCCGGGCTGAGCCTCCCCTGCTTACTCTCTCCCGCCCACGCGAGTCTGCCCCATCCAGCTTGGTCCGCCGGCGCCGAACCCTCTCTTAGCCACCCGCCATCAGCCCCTTGCCACCCAGATTCCCCAAACCCTCGTCGAGTCGTCCTCCGATGACCGCACGACCGGAGGCGAGCTCCCTCCGCCGAGCTCGAAGGCTCCGGCAAACGTCGAGCACCGGCGAGCACGCCGCGCCAAAGAAACCCGCGCCCTAGCCGCGCCCGCCGAGAGATTTTGCCCCGCGGAGAGCGTCCGCCCCTCGCGCCGGAACAGTCGACCCGACCTACGCCAGCACTCCGCGCGCCCATCTCCCCTTTTTCTCTCCCTCCGCCACACTCTCTCGACCGCTCGTCAACCCTCCGCCGCGCCTCGGCCACACGCCGGAGTAGCCATCGCCGGCGACTCCTCCGATTGCCGCCCTCCGAACTCCCCCGACCGACCGTCCGCTCCTCTTTCCCCTTTTCCGAGAAGGAACAGCAGCCCCTCTGCTGTTTTTACTTTGTTGTTTTAATTTTTTTATTTTTTTGTGTTTATTTTTTTTAGTATATATTATTATTATTATTATTATTGTTATTATTATGATTTTACAGTATAAGTATTACTATAATAGTTATTTTACAGTTAATATTATATGTACAATTTGTATTATTATTGTTATTATTATTAATATTATTTTATATATATATATTTTTTTGACTAAGAATTATGGTTAATGTAGCTATTATTAGAAATTGTTTTTTGTATAATTAGGTGTAATAAGCTTTCAAAATTTCCTTCTAAAAATATATATACGTATTTATACAAATATTATATTTGGCTTGGCCTTTATTTTAAAATATGGTTTTAGAACCCTAGATAAATTTTTTGAGATTTTAATAATTATTTAGAAATATTTGACCCACAAATCCAATGATGTTTTTGACTCAAATTAGGTTTGCCTTAAATAATTATTTTTGAATTATCTAAAACTATGTTTGAAAATATAGATTGAGCTAAAATATTATTTAACAAACTTAGAGTTTACCTTAAAACATTTTTATTTTTCAAGTATATATATATCTAAAAACTATTTTAGCTAATAAAAATATACTTTCGAGTATTATAAATAGTTTTTCTAAATCATATATATATTATTTATCTAAATTCTTTCGACTATTCTTCCGTCTGTAACTACGCCTATTATTCCTATCCTCCTGCCAATTCTATCCTTCTTCCTATTGACCCTAACCAAGTTGACCTTCCTGGACCGAATGGAACTGTCCGTGCCACCATCAGAGGTCACCTTGTATAGTTGTCACACCGAATTCACAGTTCATGCCATCTTGATCATTGTAGCACACCAGGCGTACTACCAGGCAAGACACCTTGCCATTTGCTATTTATTTATTTTAGCTCATATTTCATGCATTATTTATTTTCTTTATACAAAATAAAATGTGATACATGGCATAACCTGTTAGAACTTACTGTTCATTTATATTTCCTGCTATGTATTATTTTCTTACACATTAAACCTAGATTTAAGGGACCACCTTTGTGTGTTGCATTCATGGCCTTGACACGTTGTACCACGAAGTTGTGTGTCGCATATAGAACACGGACGTACGTGATTGGCTGGCCACTAGTACGTACAAGCCGTGCGATAGAAATAACCGCTAATAGAATTGCATGCTAGTTTTGACTTAGCGGTTATAGAGGTTTACTGTTGTGGATACAACATATTAGGCATTGGGCGGGGAGGACAATTCTTTAGCGTATGGGCTTCGATGCACTTTCCCTTTTGTAACCCGTGAGCTCCGCCGGAGACGCGGGTCAGATTACCCATGTTTACTGACGGCCACTGGCGATTCTGCGGAACGTCATGCTCTTACTGATGGGGCCTCTGGTGCCCAAGGGGGGACTAAGCCGATCCTATTTAGCCAGGGCCCATATGTAGGAAGGATTGTTCTTAACTACATTTCACTTAGAACGGTTAGGCACCTTTATCCGTTAGGTACGAGTACTTTTGGTTTGGGTACTTGTATATGACCGTGGCTTGGAACAATAACTTATCGCAGATTAGTTTGTCACATCTTGTCCTTGTTTGGTTATAGGTGTGACTTACTACTTCGATGAGAAGGTATTGAACCTTGTTGGGGTCCGGATACCATATTGGATTCATAGCATGGAAAGATACGTCACCGTGATTTAGTTTACCATCTCCTGTCCTTGTTTGGTTGGGGGGATGGTAAGCTCGTTCAATAGGTATGTATTGGACCATGTTATAAATTCAATTGACTTATTTATTTGAGCAATATTTATTCAGTTTATATGGCATGATATTATGTGTCTTGTTACGTCCCTCTGAGGACCTGGTTATCTCTCCAGGTGTGTGTTCTTGTCTTTCGCAGGTGTTCTAGCTCTAGCCGTGATCATCGCTATTTCTTCGAGGATGATTGTGCTTGGATCGTCTTCGCTTCGCTCGCCAAATTCATTTCTTTTCTCATGTATTTTTCCTTTACTTGTTGGTAGTGGATTTGTCTCCGCCCAACATATTGTATCAAGACAATTCATCATCATTATATGATATCTTTTATTCATTTATTTTGTGTGGATGAGATTAGTTATGGTTCTACTGCATTTTACAGCTTACGTATATTTATTATACGGCTGGTATGTCTACGTTCCTAGTCCTACGTATTTTGGGTCTGTGGCATTACATATTTTTATGGTGGCCCTGCAGGTCAAGATAAATTATTTGGTTACTTTACCGTACCAAGCAAGCCTGCGTATAGGATTAGAAGTCTAGGATCTCATCCACATACTGACATTTTTCTTCGATTCCATATTCGACCGACTCATCGATTGCATCTTGCTTGATTCCTTCTATCATTATTCTTATCTCCCCTTCGTGCTTGCTAGAGATTGACCCTACTAGTTAGATGTCCCAAACACCCTTAGCTTAATTCTTTAAGTTGGGTAGAATACCCCACGACCTGACACACCCTTGACCATTAAGGGAATACAAATAGTATTACCTAGACCATAGAGACTAGAAGAATTTAACCTATTTGGTCAACCAAGCATGATGGTATAGGAATAAACAAGACTTAGATCCTTATGACTCTTAGACTATAAATATTGGTTCTTATTTCATCTACCCTCGTGCCTATGATTTACTATCTAGACTAATGATGCTAATATAGCCTAGTATTTGCAAGCTAATTCTTTATCGAGCTTGATCAAGGCATATGATATTGAGCGGCCGCTCACTAACATATTGTCTACTCCGAACCGGTGCATGATGGTCTGATCAACCGAGTGCACTTTGGTTCGCTTTTATCTATCGTTCTACGTGGATGGAATATAATTAAACTTGGCCTTTAGAATCCCATCCACGACTGTCTTGACAATTCCTTTGAAATTATTCGATCGTCTTTGAATCACGTATTCGTATTCGATAACGCCTCCTTCGAACTTTATATTGCTTTCGCCTTCACCTATTTTAGAAGGACGAAGGCGTTATACTAGAATTTCCTCTAGCCTCCCTCTCGACTATGACCATTATCACTCAATGTTGCTATACCTTCATCCTAAACTCCTCGCCCACCTTCTCGGCCCTATATTTTCTACCATGACCCTCATTTGTTACCCACGACCATACCCGTATTATTCTCTATGATCTAGATCGCAACTTCTTACGACATGATTTTGTTGAACCTTATAATTGATTGCTACCCACCGATACCCCCTTGTGTCTTCTCATCCCCTACTAATTCTTAATTTCGAGGACAAAATTCTTTTAAGTTGGGTAGGATGTAAAACCCCTAAATTTCTACTAATTTTTTATTATTAAATTTGGTACTGATTTAAAATTTTGTATTGTACGTCACGTAGTCGTATTGTACGTCATGTGCGAAATTTTGTTTTTTGTAATTGCTCGACGAATGCGAATATGTGCGAGCGTACATATTTTTGAAAAACATTATTTTTATTATTTTTATAGTTTCAAAGTAATATAGACAAAAATTATTTCTAGCTATTATTTTCAAGTTTATGACTTTAATTATGAAAAGCCTTTCATTTATATAGTTATAGTAATAAATAAATTTTTTCTATAAAATGGTAAATTAGAAAAGTATATTTATGTAAATATTATTTGTACATGCATAGATATTTCGTAATTATTTATTAGTTTATTTTAAATAATAATGTAATTTTTGAAATTATTATTATTAGTATTTTTGGAAAATATATTTCGAAATTATTGTGGCAATTTAAATCTTGATTTGAATTTATGGAATTATTTAAATAGTTAAATATTTGAAATTTGACTTATCCTATTTGATTTAATTAGATTTAAATTGGATTTGGATTTGGATTTGATTTATTTTAAAAAGGGGATTTAAATCTTTTCCTAATCCTATCCAATTGGGAATTCCCACATCCTATAAATAGGCAGGTACTTCTCCATAACTTTTATCCTCCACAAATTCCTCCACAAAATTTCCACAACGTGTACGTGCCTCGTGTCGGTGTCCATCTCTTTCGTGTCAGCCGTGACGGCCTCGGGTCCGACCCCGGGTGTCATTCCAATCTTATTCTAATCTACCTTTTTACATATATATTGTCACCATCTTCGTGTCTACACACGGACACGTCATCCTCCTTCTCCAACACCTAGTCCTAACCCTAAAACCTAACTCTAGAGAACCCACAACCTCGATCCCGGTGAGCGCCCCGCCATCTCTCCACGAGCCCCAATACAGTCGTCACCCAATCCAGCCACAAATCATCACCACACCCATTGCCGTCCTGCCAATTCTCACCGTTTTCCTTCACCACCACGACCACAGTGCCCGGCCAGTGGCCGATTACCCCCGGCAGCTCGCCACCACCATCAGTAACATCACCACCACCGTACCCTAACTCCTTTTCCGACAGCACCAACCCATCACGGCCAACCAGCGGACCCCCGACCCAAAAACAACCGCCACCACACAAAACCACCCACCATCACGGCGACCCCCGCCAACGCCGCCGCGACCATAGACTCCATCACCACCATCACCAAGAGAAAAGAAAAAAAAAGAAATTAAACCACCACCACCACTACTAACCTTTGCCTCGGCATGCTCTCTGATTCCCCGCCGGAGCAGCGCTCGCCCGCCGACGAGCCCGGGCTGAGCCTACCCTGCTTACTCTCTCCCGCCCATGCGAGTCCGCCCCATCCAGCTTGGTCCGCCGGCGCCGAACCCTCTCTCAGCCACCCGCCGTCATCCCTTTGCCTCCCAGACTCCCCAAACCCTCGTCGAGTCATCCTCCAGCGACCGCACGACCGGAGGCAAGCTCCCTCCGCCGAGATCGAAGGCTCCGGCAATCGTCGAGCACCGGCGAGCCCGCCGCGCCAAAGAAACCCGCGCCCTAGCCGCGCCCGCCGAGAGATCTCCGCCCCGCGAGCGTGTCCGCCCCTCGCACCGGAACAGTCGACCCGACCTCCGCCAGCACTCCGTGCGCCCATCTCCCCTTTTTCTCTCCCTCCGCCTCACTCTCCCGACCGCTCGTCAACCCTCCGCCGCGCCTCGGCCACACGCCGGAGTAGCCATCGACGGCGACTCCTCCGATCGCCACCCTCCGAACTCCCTCGACCGACTGTCCCCTCCTCTTCCCCCTTTCCCGAGAAGGAACAGCAGCCCCTCTGCTGTTTTTACTTTGTTGTTTTGATTTTTTTATTTTTTTGTGTTTATTTTTTTTGTTTTAGCCTTGTTATTATTTGATTATTTCGGTACAGTATATATTATTATTATTATTATTATTATTATTATTATTGTTATTATTATAATTTTACAGTATAAGTATTTAATTATAATAGTTATTTTACTGTTAATATTATAAGTACAATATGTATTATTATTGTCATTATTATTAATATTATTTTATATATATATATTATTTGACTAAGAATTATGGTTAATGTAGTTATTATTAGAAATTAGTTTTTGTATAATTAGGTGTAATAAGCTTTCAAAATTTCCTTCTAAAAATATATATACGTATTTATAAAAATATTATATTTGGCTTGGCCTTTATTTTAAAATATGGTTTTAGAACCCTAGATAAATTTTTTGATATTTTAATAATTATTTAGAAATATTTGACCCGCAAACCCAATGACGTTTTTGACTCAAATTAGGTTTGCCTTAAATAATTATTTTGAATTATCTAAAACTATGTTTGAAAATATAGATTGAGCTAAAATAATTTTTAACAAACTTAGAGTTTGCCTTAAAACATTTTTATTTTTCAAGTATATATATATCTAAAAACTATTTTAGCTAATAAAAATGTACTTTCGAGTATTATAAATTGTTTTTCTAAATCATAAATATATTATTTATCTAAATTCTTTCGACTATCCTTCCGTCCGTAACTACGCCTATTATTCCTATCCTCCTGCCAATTCTATCCTTCTTCCTGTCGACCCTAACCAAGTTGACCGTCCTGGACCCAATGTAACTGTCCGTGCCACCATCATAGGCCATCTTGCATAGTTGTCACACCGAAGTCACAGTTCATGCCATCTTGATCATTGTAGCACACCAGGCGTACTACCAGGCAAGACACCTTGCCATTTGCTGTTTATTTATTTTAGCTCACATTTCATGCATTATTTATTTTCTTTATGCAAAATAAACTGTGATACGTGGCATAACCTGTTAGAACTTACTGTTTATTTATATTTTCTGCTATGTATTATTTTCTGACACATTAAACCTAGATTTAAGGGACCACCTTTGTGTGTTGCATTCATGGCCTTGACACGTTGTACCACGAAGTTGTGTGTCGTATGTAGAATACGGATGTGCGTGATTGGCTGGCCACCAGTACGTACAAGCCGTGCGATAGGAATAACCGCTAATAGAATTGCATGCTAGTTTTGACTTAGCGGTTATAGAGGTTTACTGTTGTGGATACAACATATTAGGCATTAGACGGGAAGAACAATTCCTTAGCGTATGGGCTTCGATGCACTTTCCTTTTTGTAACCCGTGAGCTCCGCCGGAGACGCGGGTCAGATTATCCATGTTTACTGACGGCCACTGACGATTCTGCGGAACGTCATGCTCTTACTGATGGGGCCTCTGGTGCCCAAGGGGGGACTATGCCGATCCTATTTAGCCAGGGCCCATGTGTAGGAAGGATTGTTCTTAACTACATTTCACTTAGAACGATTAGACACCTTTATCCGTTAGGTATGAGTACTTTTGGTTTGGGTACTTGTATATGACCGTGGCTTGGAACAATAACTTGTCGCGGATTAGTTTGTCACATCTTGTCCTTGTTTGGTTGTAGGTGTGACTTACTACTTCGATGAGAAGGTATTGAACCTTGTTGGGGTCCGGATACCATATTGGATTCATAGCATGGAAAGATACGTCACCGTGAATTAGTTTACCATCTCCTGTCCTTGTTTGGTTGGGGGGATGGCAAGCTCGTTCAATAGGTGTGTATTGGACCATGTTATAAATTCAATTGACTTATTTATTTGAGCAATATTTATTCAGTTTATATGGCATAATATTATGTGTCTTGTTACGTCCCTCTGAGGACCTGGTTATCTCTCCAGGTGTGTGTTCTTGTCTTTCGCAGGTGTTCTAGCTCTAGCCGTGATCATCGTTATTTCTTCGAGGATGATTGCGCTTGGATCGCCTTCGCTTCGCTCGCCAAATTTATTTCTTTTCTGATGTATTTTTCCTTTATTTGTTGGTAGTGGATTTGTCTCCGCCCAACATATTGTATCAAGACAATTCTTCATCATTATATGATATCTTTTATTCATTTATTTTGTGTGGATGAGATTAGTTATGGTTCTACTGCATTTTACAGCTTACATATATTTATTATACGGCTGGCATGTCTACATTCCTAGTCCTACGTATTTTGGGACTGGGGCGTTACATTATTCGAATTGGTTTTCCCGCCCAGCTTCTAATTCGTGTTTGCAGTATCCCACACCTGACGAGTCGACTTCTGACATCAACTGGGACACAGCTGACACGATCATAACCAATCCAATACCAACATTCAACCCTGATATAACTCGCCAACCCCTGCTACTCCTTTATACCCCCAAAGACGCACCCAGGACACGAGCAACAACAACAATAGTCGACACATGCTACCCGCAGTTATAGGAAACCTCTGTACATTATCAATTCCAGATTTGATTTCATAGTCAAGAAAGGGTTCACAGAGATGAGATGATACCTGGAAGTAAATCTGCGTCCAAATAATAAAAGCAACAGAGACGGTCTTCGACACTGTCCTTTCCCACATATCGGACACGAAAAGATCCTAGTTGGGTCAATTAATCGAATAACTGATACATATGGAGAAACAATGAATCCTAGCATTAGTTCTTGAATTGTCGAGAGGTGGAAATCACCATAGAACATAAATTCGACAGTCCAACACGATCATTACTTGAATTTAAGAAGAAATGAATCAATTATGAACAACACTCACCGATCTCCGGGATCAACTTCCTCTCTTTGCTTCTGAAACAGAGTCGACGCGTCGATTCTGTCAAGAAGAACTGCTCCGGCTTCACAAATCGATCCGATCCATGTCGTTCCTTAAATTGCATCAATCCATCGATCAACTATTCTACAAAACTCTAGAAATGAAGAATTAAGTTGAGCTGACAACTAATTCGTCGATCCCGTGCAGGTGTAAAAACTCTCGATCGATCCAGAAATTTAGACAAGATGTCCTAGAAGAATTGCTCGTTCAGACGAGGAAATCGATCAACAAGAAATCAAATGACATTTCTCCACAATCAAGAGTAATAAGGATCGATGCTTACTCTCCGAGATCCAGATCAAGCTTCAACGATGAGAATGGAGAATTGCGTAGATCTGCTCGTCGGAGATGAGTTGTGCCCAACCACCGTCGCCGTCGGAGGCACGAACGTTGTCGAGCAATGATCTCATAGTTGTCAGAACGACTTCATGCCACTGGGGTGGTTGAGCCCTTCGGAGCTCACTGTCGAAGCAGCCATCCCCTGGAATAGATCAATCACCGAAAGCAGTACTCATCGCTGTCGCCATTGCCATCACCATATGTTCAAGAAGAAAAAATTAGGGTTAGGTTTGGGAACAGATTTGGAGGGAAAGAGGAGTACTGGGAAGAGAGGAGCTCGGCTCACACTGTGAAGGAATTGAGAGAAAATGAATTTCTCTCTCCTCACTTGGTTTAAATAGAGAAAGAAATGGAAATTTGTTTATTTGCAAGTAACCCACATGAGAAATGCTTAATTACATATTATCCTTAAAAGTTTGTTAGAAAGTTGGTTATGTTTGTTAGAAAGGTTGTTAGGAGACTTGGGGATCACTCATAGTTAGTTACTAGAACCTCCTCTTAAATCCTTCAATAAACAATATTTATAAAAGTTAAAAAGGACTATTTATTAATCAGAAATTAATACTGAAAATAATATCTCTAAAATTTCCAAAATACCCAAAAATTATCAAAATTTAAAAATGTCAAGAAAGCGGGGTTTTAAAGTATATGGAGGCTCTAAACTGATCGTCATTCAGGTTAGAGGTACGATTGAGGTCCGGCACCAAGATCTCATCCCCTACTAAGAAGCAGCAATTAAACTTGCTATATCGTTCAAAGGTTTCTTTATTGAGCATGTATGCCGAGTGAGCAATATAGAAGCTGATGTACTCGCTAATCTAGTAGCAGTACTAGCTGTTCATGTGAAAAGGCAACAACTAATCGTCATCGCCAACCGAAAATTATTCTATGTCGAGAATAATTTGAATATTGAATTCAGTAATACGGTTGATATTTGTACTACTAGTGAAGATTTAAGGACTCCCTTTATCGACTTTGAGTACATGACATCCCGCTAGGAGATCCTAAAGAAGAAACGATAATTCGTCGTCGATCACTTCGATTATATTACAATTGCTCGTCCAAGACACTTTACCGTCGATCTTTGGACGACATGCACCTACGTTGCCTCGCGGGTGAGGAGGCAAAACATATATTATATGAAGCTCACGATGGTGCCTGCGGTGTACATCAGCCTGGTCCTAAGCTACAAGACTGTATTATACGCATGGGATACTATTGGCCCACCATGGTGGCAGATGCAATTGAATATGTAAGAAAATACAGAGCATGTCAAATTCATGCAGATTTCATCCACCAACTGTCTGAATTCTTACATCCAACTACAACATCGCGACCGTTTGAAGCTTAGGGTATGGATGCCATTGGACCTATCAATCCACCATCATCATCGATTCATCTTATCTATAACCGATTATTTCTCAAAATGGGCAGACACTATTCCTTTAGCTGAAGTCAAGACAAGCAGTATCATCAACTTCATCAAGCATCATGTAATTTATCGATACGGAGTTCCTCGAAGAATCATTCATGACAACGGAGCTCAGTTCGTGAGTCAAGCATTCACTTGATTCTGTAATTGACACTCGAATCAACAACATTGCTTAACAACTTATAATCTCGCAGCCAACGGTTTAGCAGAAGCATTCAAAAAGACAATCATCAAGCTTCTCAAGAAGTTCGTTTCTGCCAATAAACGCAACTAAAGAAAAAACGAAAAGCTTGGAGAATGCCTATGAGCATATCGCACTACTGTACGTACCCCGACTGGCTGTACACCCTTCTCTCTGGTATATGAGTACGAAGCTGTCTTACCATTGGAGATTCAAATTCCATCCATAAGGATAGCTATCGGCAACGAATTAAAGGTGGAAAATAATGATCGTCTTCGACTTCAGGAGCTTGAAGCACTTGATGAGAAGCGCTTGCTAGCTCAACAACACATCAAACTTTATCAAGTCCGCATCTTGAAAGCTTTCAACCGTAAAGTCAAAGTACAGAATTTTTAAAAAGGTGAGCTAGTCCTTACTGCCAGGCGTCCTATGACTATGACTCATATGAGCAAAGGCAAGTTCGAACCATAGTGGGAAGGTCCCTACGTCATAAGCAAAGTATTCTCCAACGGAGCTTACCAGTTGACCGGGATGGATGGTCGAATAGCTATGATGCCTATCAATGGCAAATTTATGAAGAAATATCATGTTTGAAAGTATGTACTATATTTTCTAGCAAAATATTATATACACGCAAATCCTCGAATTATTATCTTTTATTTATTCTTTCGTGAATAAATCTACAGATAATAGGTGTAATCCTACTTCTCATTTTTTTGAGATTTTAAAAGTTTTCCTACATTGGGTTGATTAAATAATACATTGATTTTCTTTATTGAGATAATTCTTCGTAGAAATAAATTGGATGCATATTTTTTTACTTTCTTGAGCAATTCTTAGGCCAACTTGCTGGGCCTAAGTTTGGCCACCACCTCTAACCAGCTCTTGCTGGTTTGAAACTAAATTTCAACTCCATCTCCCTTTTTATTTCCTTCCCCATATGCAGATCAATCGAGAGAAGAGCATCTTAATCTTTTCTCCTTCCATAATTTGAAATCCCTAACTAACTATAACTCCCCTTCCCGAAAAAAATTTTTTGAAATATTTTTTTTACTATTTATTTGATTTAAATAGTGATTTTAGAATTCTATAAATGATTATTTAGTTAATTATTACGGTAGGTGACTTTAGCCATGATTGAGTTTTGAAGTACCAGACGACTAGGAATCATGGCACGGATTGTAAAACCCCTAAATTTCTACTATTATTTTTTTTATTTTTATTTTTTTTATTTAAAATTTATACTGATTTAAAATTTTGTATTATACGTCACGTAGTCGTATTGTACGTCGTGTACGAAGGTTCGTCTTTCGTAATTGCTCGACGAATGCGAATATGTGTGAGCGTACATATTTTTGGAAAAATATATTTTATTTATTTTTATAGTTTCAAAGAAATATAGACAATAATTATTTCTAGCTATTATTTTCAAGTCTACGATTTTAATTATGAAAGCCTTTTGTTTATAGCAGTTACTAATAATAAATAATATTCTTCATAGATATTATTTTAATTATTTATTAGTATATTTAAATAATGATATTATTTTTGAAATTATTATTATATTGTATTTTTGGAAAAGATATTTTGAAATTATTGTGACGATTTAAATCTCGAATTGAATTCATAGATTAATTTAAATAAGTAAAACATTTGAAATTTGAATTATCCCATTGATTTTAAACCAAGAATTTAATTAGATTTAAATTTGATTTGTATTTGGAATTGGATTTATATTTAGATTTGGATTTAAATGATTTTAAATTAAATAGTAAATTATCTACTTGGGTTTTAAACCAATCCTAATCCATATCCAATTGGGAATTCCCACATCCTATAAATAGGCAGGTACTCCTCCAATATTTTCCACAATATTCCTCCACAATTTTTGTAACACCCAGTTTTCCAGATGAGGGTATTTTTGAAATTTTGTAATTATAATTATTATTTAAGGATATTTATTTCATGTGATGATTTTTAGTGATTTTTAGTAGAATTGATTTTGGGCCTATAGTTGACTTTGACTAGTGTTGACTAGAAGACTAACCTAGTGACTAACCTAGGTTAAGACCCCTTGGTTAGGTTAAGTAAACTTGGTTTGACCTAATTTAGTGAAGTTTAAGTCATTGGAACTTGTTTGGAGAGATTTGGAGTTGATTTGACAAATATGGCTTATGACTTCATAAGTCATAATTAATTACTTGACTTATAGCCCATAGGCCCACACCATGAACCAAACCTAGCCCTAATCAGCCCATGGCAGCCACTAGTGATCCCTTCCCCCTATTTAATCCCCTCATAGAATTTAGGGCTAGCCTCCATTGGGATTTGTGCAAGTTTTGGAAGAGGTGAGTCTCCATCTTTGTAAAATCATAGAAAATCCATTTCAACTCCATTTTCCTTCAAATCAATTGCATTAGGACCTAATTCTTCTGTTCTTTCTGTTTGTGTAAGAATATTTCAGAGTAGGATCAATTTGTGGGAGTTTTTGAGGCTTGGAGAACCATTCCATTTGAGGCTTTTGTGAGCTTTGCACATCAATAGGTATAATCTATTCTAACCCATGTAAATTCTGTTTAAATTCATTTCTAGGATGCCCTAACCCTAACCAAACTGTAGGAATAGGAATCCCTAATTTTTGTGTCCTTTTTAGACACGTATCAGTGACACATACCATATGTTTGTTGAAATGCCTCAATGGGCATTTCGTGTGAATTTTTCGATTGTGTTTGAATAAGAAATTAGTTTTAGGTCTCGCTTATACGTTTCTGTAGTTTTTGTGGTGTCTTAGTGTCGTGTCGAGTCCACACGGACACGCGAACACGTGGTCGCACGCGCGTGCACAGGCACTGTGCGTGCCCTGCTGCTCGGGCGTGATTGCGACACGGATACGGCTCCTCGACATGCCAAATTTGACGTGCAGCTCGGGGACACGACTGACATCACACCCATAAAGTTTCACAGGTTCTCGATGTGTGTGTGCGAAGAAATCGCGTGTGCACGTGTTTTGTCCTGCATTGTGAACTCGTGTTTCGTGTCTCTGATACGGGGCTGTAGATTGGACACGACACAGTTTAGACACGTTGCAGGGTGATGAAACTCTAGCCCTATCATGGGCGAACTTGTATGCACCGGCTCGACGCCTCTCGAGCTCTGTGTCGTGTCCAAGCGGACACGACATGGCTGCACGATGAGTATTCTTATCCAGTTTTCTGAAATTTTGAATGTTAGTTTGGACACAATGTGTCCCAATTACTGGACACGAGGGACTCTCCCTGGACACGAGGGACATGTCCCAATGTCTGTACACCCCCTGAAACGAATGTTAATTTGATTTTGTTGATAATTTGGGTTCGATTTCAGGATTCTGATACACAGTTTACATTAGTGATTCCTGAGTTTAAATTATACTTCTTACTGCTTTGTAATGTTTTAATTACCATGTTAGTTAGGATACTGTACATGTTAGGACCATGGTTAGTGATTGATTTTAGGTTTTCGAATAGATTTGGGCATTGCTAACTATAACTGAACTGACCTATGTATTCTGAAAAAACTGATATATAAGCCTTGTAGACTGATACATCCTGTTTTGATTCCTGAAACTTGCATTTCCATTTAAATCTGATTTTGATGTTTAATTTGCCATGGATGATTCATACATGTGTATTACAAACTGATATGATGGCAACATGTTTGTGTTGATGTTGTCAAGGGAAAATGGTTTTCTGATATTAAACTGTTATACACAAATGAAGTATTGGTTTAAATTGAATTCCTGAGATGGTTAGGATTGCATTGAACAATTGGGATTTCGAATTTGGAGTTCTAATTGAATTTCCATGTATAGTTCACTGCTTTTTCCTGAGTTTAATGAATAGATCGATGACTTGGTGTAATGTGTAGTTAACTGTGGTTTAGTAGGATTCTATACTATCAATGTATCCTTGGATTCATGATTTTGAACTGTTGTTTTCCTGAGAATTTAATATGGGCTAAAACTGAGACTTGAACCTGTGGTTTAGTAGGATTTTTAAACTGTCAATACAACTGCCATTGCCATTGCCATTCCTAAGAGTATCGAAATTTCTGAAATCCACAAGTGATTTCTGAGCACTTGCCACCCTCAATTGACATTCCTTTTATTACTTGTTCTAACTGAAATCTGCCTATGTTATTTCTTGAGAACCTGAGATGGTTTCAGGAATTGAAACCTGGTTTTGGGATAGTGATTTAATCATCTTGATTTCAGCCGTTGACATCTTCCTACTGTCATTTTCTAATCCCTGTAATGGACTGAAATTAATGATGTAAACTAGAATTCTGAGAGGGTACAACAATGGTTTTACCCACATTGATCTCTATGGATTTAAACACACACTTACTCATTGCTACCTGAACTTTTAGATCTGAAAACCTCCCTCTCCTAAACTGCCATTGACAGTACACACACACACACACTGTTTTGGTTAACTGTCACATTGTACCACATGGACACCCCCCTCACACACCCATTTATGTTTAATGTATATAGGTAATACATGTAGGTAGGTTTGTATCCATGCAACGTGAGTAGGCACATAGGTAAATGATGTTAAATGTAAATGACATGAATGAATGACATGAATGAATGACTTGGATGAATAAATGTATGGATGTTCCCTTCCTTAATGTTTTAGTCACCAACCATAGCCATGTATCACACAACACAGCATACACTCTTCACACACAACCACCTAATCCTAAAATCTATGAACACTTATGTTAGACTATACACACACATATTGACACTGTCACTTTGACACACCACAATATGTTCACACACTACACTTTCTAAATTTCCTCCTTCCCTTCAATATATGTTTGTATATGTATGTTTACATATATCTAGTTTTCCTACATATTATTATAACATGGAATGTGTGTGTGATGCCTATATATGAAATATAGTGTATTGATATTACATTGGGTATTGAACTAGTAGGCTTGTATTGGTATGGTAATAGGCCTAGAGTTATAGTGTTGACTTACAGTTGACCAAACCCTAGAGTTGACCTATTTTGACTAGATGTTAACTTTGGTTGACCCAGAGTTGACCAAGTTTGACTTGGACCTAGTTTGACCTAGACAGATTGACCATGTTTGACTTAGAGTTGACTTTGACCTAAATCGACCTAGAAATCATGTAGATTGCATTGTATGTACTTATTTACCATTCTGGACATGTTATAACCTGTACTGCTCTATTTAGGACATTGTGACTCCGGTGTAGACATCTGATATTTCATTACTCTTTTCAGAGTAACAGGCGAGTACATTCTCTGATAGTTCTTTCATTTACTTGTCAATTACTGTACTTCAGTTCTAGATAGTTTTATGTGATTCTTACAACACGTATGGATATTTCTGGATTCATGTATGCGACACACATACCATTAGTCTGGCCTCTAATTCTGGAATCACTACTGGCATCATCTTCTGGAACCACGACTGGCATCACCTACTGGAATCACCCTGGAATCTTTTGCTGGTATTATTATGTTTGGCTGGACTCATCCTGATTTCTCGTATCATTTTCTGGATTCACTTGTACTTGCTGGGCGGGGAAATATTGGAATAGGCATGTGAACATACCCAAATACTGGAACCACTCCCTTGGAATTATACTAGAATGATAGCCATCTCACACCCGGCCAGGTGTGTGATGTGCCGTATTACCTACAGCCGTTCACATGTCGATCCAGATATTTTAAAACACACCATTAGAGTATAGGCTGGACTCACCCTGTAACCTTTGATCACCAACTGGACTCACCTTATACCGGACTCATCTTGTACTGGAATCACCTGGTATCAGATTCATGTTGTCTGGATTTACTTAGGTTTTGCACTTGATTACATTTATATTCTGGACTTATATCATGTTGCTCTAGTTCAGCTAGTTTCTATTTACAGTCCTTATTGCTATGTTTCTTCTCTTGTTTTTACTTACCTTACTTTCCTTGCATCTTAACTGTTTCTCTATACCACCACCTGTATACAAACTGCCATATTTCATCAATAAAACTATTTATAACTGCTTTATAGTTCTCTGTCATTTAATTAGGATTTCTTGATGAGTTGTACTCGTTCCTGTCCTGACTGGACCTGTTGAAACTTTACAGATGATTGCCCTGAGGATACATGCCCTATATATTATGGACCCGAAGACGGGATGAATACCTTTGGTCCCGACTCTCAGGAGTGATCGGGATTTAGTTTAGTAGACTAGTATCTGTTTTCATGTTGATCTTGTTATAGAAGTTTAGAGACTTGTGTAGTACTTGAGATTTATTGAGAGTTGTTATTATTTTAGTAGTTGTTCTTCTATTCTTAGTTTAATTCTTCTGTGTTTATCTTATTGTGCTCAGACTGTGATTGAGTTTAATATCTTATACTTGTCCTCCGTTCGGAGTTGATCATGATGAGTACATTATATATTGCGTGAGTTGCTGGTTAGATAGTAACCTAGGACAGCGTTCTACCGCCGACACTGCGGCGTAGGTTGGGCGTCGTTACGTACTTGTACCCTCACAGTGGGTGCGGGTCGTGACACATTTTTAGTGGTGGCCCATACAGGTCGAGAGTCGTATTAGTACGATATCGTGGTAGTACGACGACTTAGTTGTACTGCTGCGAGCCTGCGATAGGATTGAGAGATAGGATTTAACGGAGAGGTACTCAATCACAGTTAGGAAAAATTCTGCTTCAATTCATGCCATCTACATATCTTACTGATTGTCTTCTTTGAAATAAACTGTCCTCCTTTGATTTTATCGATTCCTGCTCAGTATTGACTTCCTTTTCGATCTGTCTTCAGGATGGTGGAGACACGATCACATCGCTCTGGTACAGTAGCCGCTGCAGAGGGGTCTGCCACCTCTCACCTTCAGCAGCCAGCCCCTGGTACTACAGCCCCAATCATGCCAGCTGGGGTGGATGTTTCAGCAGCTTTCGGAGATCCATCAGCTGGGGTGGGTGTTCCACTAGCTGGAAGGTAGAGTCCGGTGCTTCCCAAGATCCTTCCACCGCAGCAGCCTCCACTTGCGGGGATGGTAGATGCTGCTCATCTATTTACTTTCATGGAGAGGATTCTGGCGTCTTACCAGCAGCAGCAGCAGCAGCAGACTGCCGATTATCGTCAGGGGATTGACGAGGCCCACCAGCTGGTTCGTACTACAGTAGAGATGGTGACTACTCGGGGGGAGCAGCAGCAGCCTTACCGGAAGGAGAATGATATCCAGGATTTTCAGAAGATGCATCCTAGAGAGTTCCTGGGCACTGAGGGCATCCATTATGCGGACGATTGGATCGAGCATAACGAGGAGATATTCCGACTGGCGGAGATACCAGCTTGACTTCATATCGAGGCGACGGGCAGTCAGATGCAGGACTTAGCCCGTGCGTGGTATCAGGCAGATCCCAGGGTGGGAGTTGAGGGCCAGACTTGGGCCCAGTTCAAGGAGCTGTTCAAGGAGTAGTTCTTTCCTGATGTTGCCTTGGGAGGTATAGAGGCACAGTTTGAGAGCCTGGTTCAGGGGAACCAGTCAGTAGCTGAGTATGCTGGGGAGTTTTGTAGATTGGCCCGGTTCATAGATGACTTGACTGAGAAGACGAAGGCGAGGAAGTTCCGTCGAGGCTTGATTAGGGAGGTTCGGTCGCTGACTAAGAGCGATCGGAACGCTACCTATGCGGAGATATTTTCTGGGGCTATGGCAGCGGAGGACGACCTGGGATTGAAGTTGAAGAGGGGTCGGGACTCCCAGGGTGGTAGCAACAGCGAAGGTCAGGCCAAGAGGCCTCATGTACAGATTCTGCAGGCACAGGCACCAGTGAGAGTGCAGCAGGCACAGCATCAGCCTAGAGGACAGGACCGCGAGGTGCCGACTTGTGCCTACTGCAGGAAGGCAGGGCATGTTTGGGAGTCTTGTAGGAGGAGGCTGAAGGTTTGTCTATTTTGTGGGTCTGGTGCTCACAAGATGATAGATTGTCCCGCTGTACCTTCTTATCAGGGAGCTAGGCCACCTGTAGCTCAGCACCAGAGGGGTAGAGCTTTTGCGATGGCGGTCGAGGAGACCGACGCTTCTGGTGATGGGTTAGGAGGTTTGTCCTTCTCATTCTTCCTCCCCACTTTCCTGTGTGATTCCCTTAGTACCTGCTAGGATATTGTTTGTGATTGCTAGATAGTGTAGCTACCCTGTACGAGACTGTGGAATCACGGCCAGTAAGATTTTGTTTGCATGATTATCTCTTGACCTTGATTGTTTGGGTTTGACCTAGAAGGGTGCGATCATTTTAATTTTGAGGACGAAATTTTCTAAGGGGGGTAGGATTGTAACACCCAGTTTTCCAGATGAGAGTATTTTTGAAATTTTGAAATTATAATTATTATTTAAGGATATTTATTTCATATGATAATTTTTAGTGATTTTTAGTGATTTTTAGTAGAATTGATTTTGGGCCTATAGTTGACTTTGACTAGTGTTGACTAGAAGACTAACCTAGTGACTAACCTAGGTTAAGACCCCTTGGTTATGTTATGTAAACTTGGTTTGACCTAATTTAGTGAAGTTTAAGTCATTGGAACTTGTTTGGAGAGATTTGGAGTTGATTTGACAAATATGGCTTATGACTTCATAAGTCATAATTAACGACTTGACTAATAGCCCATAGGCCCACACCATGAACCAAACCTAGCCCTAATCAGCCCATGGCAGCCACTAGTGATCCCTTCCCCCTATTTAATCCCCTCCTAGAATTTAGGGCTAGCCTCCATTGGGATTTGTGCAAGTTTTAGAAGAGGTGAGTCTCCATCTTTGTAAAATCATAGAAAATCCATTTCAACTCCATTTTCCTTCAAATCAATTGCATTAGGACCTAATTCTTCTGTTCTTTCTGTTTGTGTAAGAATATTTCAGAGTAGGATCAATTTGTGGGAGTTTTTGAGGCTTGGAGAACCATTCCATTTGAAGCTTTTGTGAGCTTTGCACATCAATAGGTATAATCTATTCTAACCCATGTAAATTCTGTTAAATTCATTTCTAGGATGCCCTAACCCTAACCAAACTGTAGGAATAGGAATCCCTAATTTTCGTGTCCATTTCGTGTCCTTTTTGGACACGTATCAGTGACACATACCATGTGTTTGTTGAAATGCCTCAATGGGCATTTCGTGTGAATTTTTGGATTGTGTTTGAATAGGAAATTAGTTTTAGGTCTCGCTTACATGTTTCTGTAGTTTTTTGTGGTGTCTTAGTGTCGTGTCGAGTCCACACGGACACGCGAACACGTGGTCACGCGCGCGTGCACAGGCACTGTGCGTGCCCTGCTGCTCGGGCGTGATTGCGACACGGACACGGCTCCTCGATATGCCAAATTTGACGTACAGCTCGGGGACACGACTGACATCACACCCATAAAGTTTCACAGGTTCTCGATGTGTGTGCGCAAAAAAATTGCATGTGCACGTGTTTTGCCCTGCACTGTGAACTCGTGTTTCGTGTCTCTGATACGGGGCTGTAGATTGGACACAACACGGTTTAGACACGTTGCAGGGTGATGAAACTCTAGCCCTATCATGGGCAAACTTGTATGCACAGGCTCGATACCCCTCGAGCTCTGTGTCGTGTCCAATCGGACACGACATGGCTGCACGATGAGTATTCTTATCCAGTTTTCTGAAATTTTGAATGTTAGTTTGGACACAATGTGTCCCAATTCCTGGACACAAGGGACTCTCCCTGGACACGAGGGACATGTCCTAATGTCTGTACACCCCCTGACACGAATGTTAATTTGATTTTGTTGATAATTTGGGTTCGATTTCAGGATTCTGATACACAGTTTACATTAGTGATTCCTGAGTTTAAATTATACTTCTTACTGCTTTGTAATATTTTAATTACCATGTTAGTTAGGATACTGTAAATGTTAGGACCATGGTTAGTGATTGATTTTAGGTTTCCGAATGGATTTGGGCATTGCTAACTATAACTGAATTGACCTATGTATTCTGAAAAAACTGCTATGTAAGCCTTGTAGACTGATACATCCTGTTTTGATTCCTAAAACTTACATTTCCATTTAAATCTAATTTTGATGTTTAATTTGCCATGGATGATTCATACACGTGTATTACAAACTGAAATGATGGCTACATGTTTGGGTTGATGTTGTCAAGGAAAAATGGTTTTCTGATATTAAACTGTTATACACAAATGAAGTATTGGTTTAAATTGAATTCCTGAGATGGTTAGGATTGCATTGAACAATTGGGATTTTGAATTTGGAGTTCTAATTGAATTTCCAGGTATAGTTTACTGCTTTTTCCTGAGTTTAATGAATAGATCGATGACTTGGTGTAATGTGTAGTTAACTGTGGTTTAGTAGGATTCTATACTGTCAATGTATCCTTGGATTCATGATTTTAAACTGTTGTTTTCCTGAGAATTTAATATGGGCTAAAACTGAGACTTGAACCTGTAGTTTAGTAGGATTTTTAAACTGTCAATACAACTGCCATTGCCATTCCTAAGAGTATCAAAATTTCTAAAATTCACATGTGATTTCTGAGCACTTGCCACCCTCAATTGACATTCCTTTTATTACTTGTTCTAACTGAAATCTGCCTATGTTATTTTCTGAGAACCTGAGATGGTTTCAGGAATTGAAACCTGGTTTTGGGATGGTGATTTAATCATCTTGATTTTAGCCGTTGACATCTTCCTACTGTCATTTTCTAATCCCTGTAATGGACTGAAATTAATGATGTAAACTGGAATTCTGAGAGGGTACAACAATGGTTTTACCCATATTGATCTCTATGGATTTAAACACACACTCACTCATTGCTACCTGAACTTTTAGATCTGAAAACCTCCCTCTCCTAAACTGCCATTGACAGTACACACACACTGTTTTGGTTAACTGTCACATTGTACCACATGGACACCCCCCTCACACACCCATTTATGTTCAATGTATATAGGTAATACATGTAGGTAGGTTTGTATCCATGCAATGTGAGTAGGCACATAGGTAAATGATGTTAAATATAAATGACATGAATGAATGACATGAATGAATGACTTGGATGAATAAATGTATGGATGTTCCCTTCCTTAATGTTTTAGTCACCAACCATAGCCATGTATTACACAACACAGCATACACTCTTCACACACAACCACCTAATCCTAAAATCTGTGAACACTTATTTTAGACTATACACACACATATTGACACTGTCACTTTGACACACCACAATATGTTCACACACTACACTTTCTAAATTTCCTTCTTTCCTTCAATATATGTTTGTATATGTATGTTTACATATATCTAGTTTTTCTACATATTATTATAACATGGAATGTGTGTGTGATGCCTATATTTGAAATATAGTGTATAGATATTACATTGGGTATTGTACTAGTAGGCTTGTATTGGTATGGTAATAGGCCTAGAGTTATAGTGTTGACTTACAGTTGACCAAACCCTAGAGTTGACCTATTTTGACTAGATGTTAACTTTGGTTGACCCAGAGTTGACCAAGTTTGACTTGGACCTAGTTTGACCTAGACAGATTGACCATGTTTGACTTAGAGTTGACTTTGACCTAAATCGACCTAGAAATCATGTAGATTGCATTGTATGTACTTATTTACCATTCTGGACATGTTATAACCTGTACTGCTCTATTTAGGACATTGTGACTCCGGTGCAGACATCTGATATTTCATTACTCTTTTCAGAGTAACAGGCGAGTACATTCTCTGATAGTTCTTTTATTTACTTGTCAATTACTTTACTTCAGTTCTAGATAGTTTTATGTGATTCTTACAACACGTATGGATATTTCTGGATTCATGTATGCGACACACATACCATTAGTCTGGCCTCTATTTCTGGAATCACTACTGGCATCATCTTATGGAACCACTACTGGCATCACCTACTGGAATCACCCTGGAATCTTTTGCTGGTATCATTATGTTTGGCTGGACTCATCCCGATTTCTCGTGTCATTTTTTGGATTCACTTGTACTTGCTGGGCGGGGAAATATTGGAATAGGCATGTGAACATACCCAAATACTGGAACCACTTCCTTGGAATTATACTGGAATGATAGCCATCTCATACACGGTCAGGTGTGTGATGTGCCGTATTACCTACAGCCGTTCACATGTCGATCCCGATATTTTAAAACACACTGTTAGAGTATAGGCTGGACTCACCCTGGAACCTTTGATCCCCAACTGGACTCACCTTATACCGGACTCATATTGTACTGGAATCACTTAGTATCAGATTCATGTTGTCTGGATTTACTTAGGTTTTGCACTTGATTACATTTACATTCTGGACTTATATCATGTTGCTCTAGTTCAGCTAGTTTCTATTTACAGTCCTTATTGCTATGTTTCTTCTCTTGTTTTTACTTACCTTACTTTTCTTGCATCTTAACTGTTTCTCTATACCACCACCTGTATACAAACTGCCATATTTTATCAATAAAACTGTTTATAACTGCTTTATAGTTCTCTGTCATTTAATTGGGATTTCTTGATGAGTTGTACTCGTTCCTGTCCTGACTGGACCTGTTGAAATTTTACAGATAATTGCCCTGAGGATACATGCCTTACATATTATGGACCCGGAGACGGGATGACTACCTTTGGCCCCGACTCTCAGGAGTGATCGAGATTTAGTTTAGTAGACTAGTATCTGTTTTCATGTTGATCTTGTTATAGAAGTTTAGAGACTTGTGTAGTACTTGAGATTTGTTGAGAGTTGTTATTATTTTAGTAGTTGTTCTTCTATTCTTAGTTTAATTCTTCTGTGTTTATCTTATCGTGCTCAGACTGTGATTGAGTTTAATATCTTATACTTGTCCTCCGTTCGGAGTTGATCATGATGAGTACATTATATATTGCATGAGTTGCTGGTTAGATAGTAACCTAGGACAGCGCTCTACCGCCGACACTGCGGCGTAGGCTGGGCGTCGTTACGTACTTGTACCCTCACAGTGGGTGCGGGTCGTGACAATTTTCCACCATCCTCAAAGTGCGTGCATCGTGTCCATATCAACCTAGTTATTTCCGCTATAGTCAATTTTACATATACAGCCGGTCTATCCTCGTATCCGACATGCCGGACACGCCCCAATACACAACCTCTTATCGTATCGGACAAATCCGACACGACATAACACAATCAATCCCCAAACTCAGTCCGTGTCCGACACCCCGACATAATACCTAACCCTAGCCCTAAATCCTAATCCCTAACCCTAAATTTTCCCGGCCGCGCCTCCACGGCTGGCCACCTTGCTGCTGCCCTCTCCCGTGGACGTCAGCATGCCCCGACCACCAGCAGCATCACCTTCACCTAACCACAGACCCCCGCCATCACACCTGCTACCGACACGACTCCCCTACTCTTCTCGACCACTCCTCCGCATCCCGGCCAAACTGCCACTGTCACCACCACAACCATAAATCGCCACCGCCACCCCGGCCATCGCCGGCCGGCCGAGCCCAAAAAGGAGAGAAGCCAAACCCTAAAATTTAACCACCACCACCAGTACTAACCTGCTTCGCGACCACTGTCCGCCTCGTCGGGCCGCCACAGGCCGCAAGCACCGCTGCCTCCGGCTGGGCAGTGCCGCGCCCACGACAAAGACCCTGGCCACCAAGCACCGCCCGGCGCAGCGCCGTGGCTGCAGTCAAGCTCCAGCGCCGCCGCTGTCATTTTTTCCACGGCCAACCTCAGGTGCTCAGCCCTAGCAGCCCCCTTGCCGCGAGCTTCCGTCGAGCCGCCCACCACTTTCGACCTTTCCGAGCCGCGAGCCGCCATCACCGGCGAGACTCACCGGCCGAAACCCCGTCCTCCTCCTCCGCCGGCGCCATCGCGCCCGGTCGGCTCTGCCTTCCCCCGACTCCCCAAGACGAAACCCTCCTCCGCTGGAGTCAGCCGTCGACGTGCCGAACTCCTGCCGTCTTGCTCGTACAACATCTCCTTCCTCTTCCGACGCCTCCAGCCTCCTCCGCGAGCTCCGACCGGCGCGAACCCCTCTCCATCGGAGCGCCGCGCCGCCGCTTCCTCGTCGAACCCCTTTCCCGTCCGCCTCCGCAGCCGGCGATTCCCTCCGCCCGGCGTCGCCAACAACTTCCCGAACCCCCCCCTTTCTCTCTCCATTTCCTTCTTTTACTTTTTATTTTATTTTTTTGTTTGGTTAAAGGACAACAGAGTTGTCAATTGAATTTATTATTATTATTATTATTATTATTATTATTATTATTATTATCATTATATTATATTATAGGATTACTATATTATTATTATCATCAACTGTGGAATACCACTATTAGCAGATAGTAGTGTATTATTAAATTTTTATCAATTATCTTATCACTAGTATCTTGTTATTGTCTTATTATTTGTATATTATTATTGTTATTTGTCTTGTTAATATTATTTTAAAAATTGTACAAATATTTCTAGCTAAAATATTAGTTTAGTTTTTTTTACACTAAAATATCCTTCTCGATTTATATGAATATATTTAGTTTTGGGTCTAAAAGATTTCACATTTTCATTTTTCTAGGATATATTTTAATTGATGAAATATAGTACTACCAAAAGAAAAATCATGTATTACAAACGACTTTCGACTTTTGAGTATTTATTTTGAAAACATATTTTGGCAAATAATTATATTTTCAAGTATTATAAAATAATTTTCAAAAATTATATATATTATTTATATTCAAATTCCTTTATTATCTCCCTCTTTCGCACTTAGTCCTATTCACAATCCCTTGCCAATTCAAGCCTACCTTAGGTCCACCCTAACTAATTTGACCCTTCTGAATCCAATGGAACTGTCCGTGCTACCATCAGAGGTCACTATGTATAGTTGTTGTACCGAAGTCACAGATCATGCCACCTGGATCATTGTACTACACCAGGCGCTCTACCAGGCAAGACACCTTGCCATTTGCTGTTTAATTATTTTAGCTCATATATCATGCATGTTCATTATTTTTTTTATACAAAATAAACTGTGATACATGGCATAACCTGTTAGAATTTACTGTTCAGTTTCTTGCTATGTATTATTTTCTTACACATTAAACCTAGATTTAAGGGACCACCTTTGTGTGTTGCATTCATGGCCTTGACACGTTGTACCACGAAGTTGTGTGTCGCATATAGAACATGGAAGTGCATGATTGGCTAGCCACCAGTACGTACAAGCCGTGCGATAGGAATAACCGCTAATAGAGGTTGCATGCTAGTTTGACTTAGCGGTTATAGAGTTAGCATTGGGCGGGAAGAACATGATTGGGAGTTGACTACCACCCTATCTATCGTAGACTCGTTCGCTACTGAGGAACGATAGGTAGACTATATGCTATAGACTCACTCGATACTGAGGAATAGTATATGGTGTTGTGACTCGCTACTGAGGTACTGCATTGGTATTTTTTGACTTGACCGGGTAGTCATGCGACCATGAACTGTTCTTAAAACTGCATTCACTTAGAACGGTTAGGCTACCCTATCCGTTAGGTAAGTACTCTTGGTTTGGGTACTTGTATCTGACCGTGGTTTGGAACACTAACTTGTCGCGGAATAGTTCGTCATATCTTGTCCTTGTTTGGTTGTAGGTGTGACTTACTACTTCGATGAGAAGGTATTGAACCTTGTTGGGGTCCGGATACCATATTGGATTATTACATGGAAAGATAC
Organism: Iris pallida; assembly: GCA_029216955.1. Classification (NCBI taxonomy): domain Eukaryota; kingdom Viridiplantae; phylum Streptophyta; class Magnoliopsida; order Asparagales; family Iridaceae; genus Iris; species Iris pallida. The sequence goes on along the minus strand of JANAVB010021824.1, from coordinate 8 downwards.
GTCACCGT